>JAPYYD010007270.1:0-10409 GCA_028551405.1 Uromys caudimaculatus
GGAGCTGAGGGAATTTGCAGCCCCATGGAGGGAGCAAGAGCATCAATAGACCTAACCCCGCCCCCCCTCCCAGTCCTGGAGTTTGGACCACCAACCAAACAATACACATCTATGGACACATGGTTTGGACCACATATGTGGCAGAGGATGGCCTCGATGGCCATCAGGGAGAAAGGAGAGGCCCTTGGCCTGAGCGTGTTAGAGGCCCCAGTAAAGGGGAATGTCAAGGTGGGAATATGGGGATGAGTGGGCGGGTGGATGGGAGGTGGAATTCCCTCATAGAGGCGAGGATGGGGAGGGGATGGGGGTTTCCAAAGAGGAGACCCAGAAAAGGGGAAACATTGGAAATGTAAATAAAGTATCAAAAAAAAAAAAAAAAAAAAAAAAAAAAAAAGAGTACACATGGAGGATCCCATGGCTCTAGCTGCATTTGTAGCAGAGGATGGCCTTTTAGGGCATCAGTCGGAGGAGAGGGAGACCCTGGTCCTGTAAGGCTCGATGCCCCAGTGTAGGGGAATGTCAGGGCTGGAAGGTAGGAGTGGGTGGGTGGATGGGTGGGGGAACACCCTCATAGAAGCATGGGGAGGGGGGATGGGATAGGGAGATTTTGGGGAGGGGGACAGGGAGAAGGGATAACATTTGAAATGCAAATAAAGAATATATCCAATAAAAAATAAATTTGATGAAATATGTTAAAAAAGAAAACAGAAAAGAAATACTGTGCTGGCAGATTCAGAGAGAGGAAGACTGCTCTCATCAGCAGACAGAGTGCTCCTGTACATAGAAAATGGAGTGGACTCTGTAAAAGTCCACTCAAATTAGCAAGTAGAATTAACAGGGTTTTAGGATGTAAGATCAATATACAAAAATCAATACTACAGATTGTTTGATAAATCAACTCTATCTGACCATTTGTTAGTAAGACAGTGCAAGGGTACATACATGTGATTGTATCCTTTGTCAGAACTCATAGAGTCTACCACACAAAGACTGAGTAGACTGGGACTTTAATAATAATGCATCAACATTGGTTCGCCAACGTACCAAGTATACCGCCACCTAGTACCAGTTCTCATTTGAGATGTTAGTTATGGGGGATACATTTCAGAAGAGAGGGGAGAGAGACTGTGAGAGCCACAGGATCAAGGACTTTGCTGTGAGACTGTGTCTCTCAGTAATGTCAGAATCCACACCCATTAAATCTCACCAACTGCAAAAATGTTTGTTGAACAAAGACACAGGCCAAAGTGGACAGGGAAAAGCCCATGAGGCCTCAACTCTCCACAGAGAACTGCAGGTGTCTAAGAAATGCTGGGAGTGGGAGATAGGATGTCCTCAGGGAGGAGCACACCCATTAGTTATCCAATATCACATGGTCAGCCCTGAAAACATACATAGGAGTAACATTATACAGCCTGAGCAGGTTGTATTTAGGAAGCTAGATGTGTGTACATACATGCATGTGACAACAACGAATGAAAAGAGTCTACGAATTTTAAAAAGAGCAAGGAGGGGCATATGGAAGGGTGGAGGGAAGAACAGGAAGGGGGAATGATGTAACTATAATCTCAAAAATAAGAAAGAAACTTTCTAAGGCTACACAGAAAAACCCTGTCTTGAAAAACCAAAAATAAATAAATAAATAAATTTTAAATGTGTCTGTCTTTCTGCTTATTATCTACCAGGTGGTGAAGAGTGTCTTTTAGTGTAGTCGTCTGCCCAGCATGTTCCGTCCAATGGCACGGGGCCAAGTGACCATGGACTGGCCCTGAACTGGCAAAAAAAGAAAAAAAAGAAAAAAAGAGAGTCATTCTCCTATTCTCTGGCAAGGTGAATGTTTAGTCCTTCCAGCATATGACTGTGGTGCCCATTAACTTGTCAAAGCTAATGCTGGCCTCTAGACTCCCTCAATCCCTCCTCATAAACCCTGCTGCAGCTTACAAACTCCATCTCTCTCTGTCCCTTTTAACCCTAAAATTCTTTCCCATCACTTCTCCTTGCTCTCTTGGAAGATAGCATTGGCAATTTGAAATAAACTTCTTTTTTTTTTCACCCATGGAGTGACTATTTTGTTTTCTTTACTGTGTTCATTTTCAGGATCAGTAAAAATTCCGGTCTCCCTATAGACCTTATCTATGACTAAAAGTTTTGTTGTGGTACTAAAAGAGCTTCAATTCTAGAATTGTTATTTTTAATGTGCAAACTAAGTAGGGATAAACTTGTAAAATTCTAACCTTACACAAGCTACTAAATAACTGTGGAGGATATGCAATAGAATGATTAGTCACCTTATAAATGATCAAATTCTTTAATGTGTTCAGAACTATATTTGTAGTCATACTAAGTACTAATGTAATTAATTAGAGATATGAGCTTTATTTAATGTCCTGTATATGTTTTCAAAGTCAAGCCAAAAATCAGTAACTGGAAACAAGCAGTTTTTCTATTTAGATATACTCAATAAATGGTTCTCAAATGCTTCAGCGATCTGCTGAATATGTCATTTAAAATGTTTTATAGAAAAGCTTTTCATGATAGAGTGATAATTCAGTTCCTGGAAGCATTCCTAATCTCTTCCAAAGAAGATGATGGGCATAGAAGAACACTACTTGGAGCTTGCTTTAAATGTGGCAAAGCTGGTTACTGGGTGAAAAACCGCTCTTTACCTTCACTGCTGAAAGCATACTGTCTGAGCAGTGGGCAAGGAGGATACTGTGAAGTTGATTGTCCTGCTTTGCCTAGACAAGGTAGGGCAGTCTCTCTACGTTCCCTCTCCATAACAAACTCTCTTATCTTCTGGGTCTGGCCACCAAAGACTTACGTTGGTCTCCACTGACCATGAGGAACCTAGGGTGATTATCCAGGTAGCTGGTAAGTATATGCTTTTTTAAAAAAGATTTTAAAGTTCTTGGTCTTACTCTGGTGAAATTTATCCTTCTCAGGTGTCTGGCCTTGATGACTAGGCTAGGGATAGTGTTGGCAGCACCCAAGGCTTCAGATGCCTTCTCAGTTCTCTTTATGGTAAAAATCAGGCCTCAAGCCTCACTTTCCTAGGCCTCCAGCTGATAACGACAAACAGCTGACCTTGCTAGACTCTCATAAGAAATAAACTCACAAGTTTTAAAATAACTTTTCACTATTCCTCTATTTAAAGGAACTTGCTTTATAATGACTGCTGTCACTAATCAACAACCAGTGTCTCACAGTAAATTACTGTGTTAAAAAGAAGTGGCATAAGGTAATAAAAAGAATGAAAAAATTCTTCAGATTTTATTCCCTTGTTATGCTACTGTTGTATGAAGACTTCAAAAATTCAGAATTTTAACATTAATCAATGTAGTTCGGATAAACTATTAATCCAGCTCTAGTAAATTCCTGCTAATATACCATAGTTTCAGGCTCAATATTTTAAATTTCCTTTAGTTGTCTTCTAGATATAGACTTAAAAGTGCTTTTCCTTGTGCTAAGAACATGTACACACACACACAGTCTTCTGGATAGAAGAATATATGTTAAACACTTTTAATAAGGCGTTTAATAAAGTATTGCTTTTACTATAGCTCAAAGTCATGAGTCTATTGCTTTTTCTACAATGTGGATTTCAGTACAGATTACAAACAGTGGTTGACAGGGGCCAACTCCAGTGGTTCTTTTTTCTGGTTCTGTCTTGAGGGTAGCCAAGGGGGAAGAGCTTGGTTGGGGTAAGACTTGGTCTTGGAAGATATTTATGGTTGCCTTCATTATAAGAAAAGCTTACCTGTCTTATGTCTAAGCTACTTTGCAGTGGTAACTGACCTGCTTGTATGAGTTCCCCCAAAGCCAGAAAGCTTCAGTCTCTGACTTTTAGCAGCTCACTGTAAAATAGTGGGGGAATTAAGTACAGTAGCCTTTGTTCTATCTCTGCAGGAGCTGCTCAGCTTTAACTCCCAGCCTGCTAGTTAAAGTCTCAGGAAGAAAAGGGTAGATCTATTTCCAACTTTCTGAGGAAACTTCAGATTGAATTCCAGAGTTGTTATACCAGTTTGCAATCCCACCAGCAATGGGGGAATGTTCCTCTTTCTCCACTTCCTCACCAACATGTGCTGTTGCCTGAGGTTTTGATCTTAGCCATTCTGATTGGTGTAAGGTGGAATCTCAGGGTCCTTTTAATTTGCACATCTTTGATCACCAAGGACTTTGAACATTTCTTTAGGTGCTTCTCAGCGATTTGAGATTCCTCTGTTGTGAATTCTCGGTTTAAGACCCAGCAATACCACTCTTGGGAATATACCCAAAAGATGCCCCACCATGCCACAGGGGTATGTGTTCCACTATGTTCATAGTAGCCTTGTTTGTGATAGCCAGAAGCTGGAAACAACACAGATGTCTCACAACAGAAGAATGGATACAGAAAATGTGGTTCATTTACACAATGGAATATTACTCAGCTATTAAGTTTTGCAGGCAAATGGATGGAACTAGGAAATATCATCCTGCGTGAGGTAACTCCAAAAGGACATGCATGGTATGTACTCATGAATAAATGGATATCAGAAAAAAAAAAGTGCCAAATACCCAAGATACAGCCCACAGAACTCAAAAAGGTCAACAAGCTGAAGAGTCCAAGTGAGGATGCCTCAGTCCCACTTAGGAGGGAGAAGAAACCAACCACAACAGGGGAGGGAGGGACCTGAGAGGGAAAGATGATGGGGGGGCAGGGGAAACATGATTGGGTATTGGGTGGGGGAAAAGGACTGAAATCCCTGAGGGCCAGCAGAAAGAAGTGAAACAGGTAACCTCAGGTGGTAGGAGGTTGGGGGACCCTCCAGAATGTACCAGAGACCTGAGAGGAAAGAGACTCTCAGTACTCAAAGAGAGGGACCTTAGATGGAATGCCCTACATCGGGGAGAGGAAACTTGTAGAGCCCACCTCCAGAAGAAAGTCAGGGCATCAAGTGAGGGATGGGGGTTGCCATCCCACAGTCAAAACTCTAACCCATAATTGTTCCTGTCTGAAAGAACTGCAGGGATGGAAATAGAGAAGAGCCTGAGGAAAAGAAGGTCCAGCGATAGGCCCAAAGTGGGTCCAGCTCAAGGGGAGGCCTCAAGACCTGACACTATTATGAAGGCTATGAAGAGCTCACAAACAGGGACCTACCATGGCTGCCCTCCAAAAGAGCCAACAAGCTGCTGCAAGAGTCAGATGCAGATATTTGCACCCAACCAACGGACAGAAGCTGCTGACCCCTGTGGTTGAATTAGGGGAAAGCTAAAAGAGGCTGGAGAGGAGGGCGGCCCTGTGGGAGGACCAGCATTCTCAATTAACCTGGACCTCAGAGATCTCTCAGATACTGGAACACTGACCAGGTAACAGCATAGGACAGCTGGCATGGGCCTCCCAGCACATATGCCGAGGAGGACTGCGGGTCTGGGCTTAGTTAGAGAGGATGCACCTGTCAGGAACCATAATGGGACAAGCTAATAACTAGAAGGTGATCATCCTGAAATGGCACGCTTCGAATTATATAATCTGCGACAGGTGTGCCCTTATTAAGCAAGGCTGTAAGGGATTCATTTTAGGAAAGATTCCTGCTACTAATATGCTTTTCCTGTTATTATTAAACATATATAACAATCACTAAGTAGTAGCACACCCCTTTGGAGCAGATCTCCTGCAGATCCAAGATGTACTGTCTTGTAGAGATGCTATATAGACAAATAGATGACTGAAGTCTTTTTTTTTTTTCTTTCGAGATAGGGTTTCTCTGTGTAGCCCTGGATGTCCTGGAACTCACTCTGTAGACCAGGCTGGACTCGGACTCAGAAATCCACCTGCCTCTGTCTCCCAAGTGCTGGGGTTAAAGGCATGTGCCACCACTGCCTGGCTGACTGAAGTCTTAATAATGATCCAATAAGAATTCCTAAAATTGTATCAGTGATTATTAAACCCTTTTATAGTGGGACTTTTCTGATATTCAAAACTGCAATGAGAACTCTGCCAGTCCCCCATGTGTCACCAGTTAATTGCTCTTAGATAGTACCCAAACTTTCTCCTACTCAGAGCACATCCCAAGAGGTTGTAAAACAAGTAACCAAAGGTCATACAAACAGAAATAATGATTTATTATAGGTGCTAGGACAGAAGATAAATATTGACTGGGTTTATCTATACAAAACTTCACTAATAACTTAGTTATGGTTTTAAACTTTCATTGAAGCTGTGGAGCTGAGACAGGTGATGGATGTTTAGACAAATAATTACTCCTAATGGATATGCATGTAAACATTATCAGTTGTAAACTTCTATTTCAATTTATGATATGATTTTTGTGTGAACTTGTGATGAACTTTTTAACATGTGATCATGTATTCTAAAAGATGTTTAAGTGCTGAGGACAAAGAGAAGAGTAAGAACTGAGCTGAGAATAACTGAGCTGAGAATAACTGAGCTGAGGAGAACCATGTGAGAGAGGGACTGAGCTGAGGAGGAGTTTTTAGACAGAACACTTTTTAGACAGAACTGAACTCAAGAAGAACTTAGAAGTATAGGCATAGCATTGGCAGAAAAGGCATTAAGAGTAAGAGCATTATTGTGACACCAGGAGTAGAGAGCAAGATTAGAAAGAGAATGCAGAGTGGAATAACTTAGAAACTATAGGTAACAAATAACTAAGAGAGCAATGTGCAGAATGCAGAGGAAAAGAGGAAAAAAGAAGAAGCTGCAGAGAGCAGAAGGAGCAGGCAGGCTTCTCCTTACCATGAGACAGAACAAGTCCCATGGTAAGGACAAGTCAGGCTTAGTCTTATTAAAAGGAACAAAGCCTTTTTCTTACATATGTGTGTTTAATTCATTTAGCATTAAAGGGTAGAAGCCTTTTCTTTCTCTATCCAATAAAGATTAGAGCCTATTTTTTCATCCAGAATGAGTGAGCTATTTCTGCACCAGTGTTTGATCTTTGGCTCCATATGCATATGTAAGTATGGATGTGTGTGTGTGTGTGTGTGTGTGTGTGTATGTATATAATTGTGAGAATGCATGCATATGTGTGTGTGTATGTAATTGTGAGAATGCATGCAAGCTGGTCCCAACTGGTTTAAATGGAAATGTATAAATGAGCATGCATGAATCTGTATATGAACTTATGTGAGTTTATACATATTTGCTTATATAAAATTTTTTCCTTCTGCGAGTATTATTCTCTTCTACTGGTTCAATAGAAGTTTATTGCTCCAAACTTACCCCTAGTCTGACAAGCAAGAGGGATCTGGACAAAAGGGAAAAGCCTCTAGCAATTAATCCTTTACTTTATCTCCTGCTGTTTTAGGATGAGGTGCTAAGTACCAGAGACTGTAGTTTCTGGCCTCAGAAGATCACAGAAGGCAGGCCAGCTACAGTAGTATAGTAACTTAGATAAGTTGATCAAATCCAGTAGCAGAGAAACTTAGACTTAGATAAGTAAACTTTTTATTATCATACAGCAACCCTAAATATCTTGTATCTGGAGTTTAAAATAAATAAATAAATAAATAAATAAATAAATAAATAAATAAATAAAAAGAAACTTGAAAAAAAGGGGACACATTGAAAAGTGATTTTACCCTTTATTCTAAGTTCTTCTAGGTTTTCCTTGATTTCTAAAAAGTTCTCTCTGAGTTCTCCTCCAAAAAATTTTCTAAGAAAGTTCTTTTCCCAAAAAGTTCTCGCCGCACTCTACTTCTTTTAATCTTGGTTTTTTCTCCTGCTTTGATGTAACAATGCCATGCAATGTAATCTTTCCTACTCTTTTGTAATTTTCACCCATTCCATCTAGATTTTCCAGTTTTGTTGGATATAGCCTTTAGTAGTAGGATCTGACTATTGTTTTGAATTTCCTCTATTTCTGTTATGTCTCCCTTTTCATTCCTGATTTTGTTAATTTGGATACTGTCTCTGTGCCCTCCAGTTAGTTTGGCTAAGAGTTTATCTCTCTTGTTGATTTTCTCAAAGAACCAGCTTTTAGTTTTGTTGATTCTTTGTAAAGTTCTCTGTTTCTTCTTGGTTGGTTTCAGTCCTGAGTTTGATTATTTCCTGTTGTCTATTCGTCTACTCTTCTTGGGTATATTTGCTTCTTTTTGTTCTGAAGCTTTCAGATGTGCTGTTAGGCTGCTAGTTTATGCTGTCTAAAATTTCTTTATGGAGGTATTCAGGGCTATGAGTTTTCCTCTTAGCAATGCTTTCACAGGCTAAGTTTGGTTATGTTGTGCCCTCATTTTCATTAAATTCTAAAAAGTCTTTAGTTTATTTCTTATTTTTTTCCTGACTAAGTTATCATTGAGTAGAGAGTTGTTCAACTTCCACGTGTATGTGGGATTTCTGTTGTTTTTGTTGTTATTGAAGTCCATGGTTATCTGATAGTTTGCATCAGTTTATTTCGATCTTCTTGTATCTGTTGAGGCTTGTCTTGTGACCGATTATACAATAGGCTCATAAGCTTATCCTTGAGATAAGACACACTCTTAATGTCTGGGCATCCTTTTCTACCTTTTATGGATACCATGTTTAGTCCCACAGGATTGCAGGATATATGTCTTGGAAGGAAATTTCATGATGACAAAATGTGCTTTGAAGTGCTGTACCTAAGTCTATGTTAGAATACTGACACTGATCAATCTTGTCCATACTTTTTTGGGGGCCTTACATGGCTAAGGGCTAGGTATGGATAGAAAACTTTATGATTGACTTGATAGTCAAAGAGTTTGTTTTTTTTCTCCATAGTAACAGGGAGTACAATAACAGTGAATATTGTGAATTTTAATGTTAACCTATAAAATTAAGTGTCTATCAAATTAATTTTATGAGAATATTGAGCCACTTCCAATCAGACATAGAAATCAGCATCAGCTACATTTGATATAATCCAAAATTTTCTCAAAATATTTAGAAGCTAACTTAGAAAAATAACAATTTCATAAGTTATAAAGAAGATTTGACTCATAACAAGTTACAAAAAATGATGGAAATCCAAAAACAAATCAAATTATGTTTTAGCATGTCCACATAAGTGTAGTAAGTGTGGATACATGCAGAAGTGACAGAGAGTTTTTTGTCAGTAGAGGAATTTTACATTCTGTGAAAATTATAGTCACTTTTCAGTGCTTTTCAAATATAATATAGCTTAAGAGAAAATATGAGCTATTGTGTCTGACTTTTGTATTTTTTCAATGTGTACTTCTGCTGTATTATTTAACAGGATTTTAGATTAGTAGTGTTTGTAATTCTTCCTTTATTTCTCTGAAAATGCAAGGTGGTAACATGTTCTGACTATTTTATGAACCAAGGATAGAAATGTAAATCTGGGGGCGATAGCCTTCAAAATCTCCACTTTAAATCACTGCAGTTTCAGGGTAAGGGAGGTGAACTGTCACTCTCACAGGAACTGACTACAGCAAAGCAACCATAAGGAATGTTCTCTGTGCATCAAATGTGATGGCTTATACACATCAATCAGTCAATGCCCTCAAGACATTTTTTTTTACAGATGCATTCTACATGCTGGAGAGATGACTCAGTGGTTAAGAGCACTGACTCATCTTCCAGAGGTTCTGAGTTCAATTCCCAGCAACCACATGGTGGCTCACAACCATCTGTAATTGGATCGGATGCCCTCTTCTGGTGTATCTTGAGACAGCTACAATGTGCTTATATGCATAAAATAAATACATCTTTTAAAAAAAGTCCCTGCCAGAAAGGGCTGCATAGTGGGATCCTGTTTGGGGGTGGGGTGGGGTGGAGAATGGATCTCTTCCGTCTGGAGAAGTTATCACTGAACTTGAGTGGCAAGTGAGTAATGTGAACACCAATTCTCCTGAGTCAAACATATATGAGGTGCTAAGCAAACACACAGACACACCATTACTTTCTTGATATTAATCACCATAGACAAATACAATTGAAAAAATTCAGACTGCAATCTGAATCTACATTCAAGAGCATCCATTTCATGGGAATATCAAGCCACATATGTCTGCCTTATTCAACACTATACCAAGTGCTTAAATATTTAGTATTAGGAACCAAGATATAATTCTTATTTAATTTCACACACTTCACCCACTTCTGAGATGTACAAACTAGTCCACGTATTTAATATTCATTTTTATAACCATGATTCAAGGAAATGACACATATACCACAAATAGATCCTACATGACACATGAGCTCCCACTTAATAATATATAAGGATATAGTCCATTCTCTAAAGCAATGGGATATAAACATGGGTTTTTTTTGCCTATGTTTCACAATGGAAACTTTTTTAAAATTATAGGTCACAGGTTCACATGGGATGTTGGCCCTCAAAAATTCTGGGCAGAGTAGAATTGAGAAAAGTTTCATAGGAGATGTGGAATTATTTAATTATATTGTATACCTGTAGTAATGAAGACAGCCT
>JAPYYD010007271.1:0-10408 GCA_028551405.1 Uromys caudimaculatus
AAGGGTGTTAATTTCTTTCTTAAAGTCTTCTATCATCATCATGAGAACTGATTTTAAATCTAAGTCTATCTTTTCTGGTGTGTTGGGGAATCCAGGGCTTGCTGTGGTGGGAGAGCTGGGTTCTGAAGTTGCCAAGTAGCCTTGGTTTCTATTCCTTAGGTTCTTGCCCTTGCCTTTTGCCATCTTGTTAACTCTGATGTTAGCTGATCTTACTCTGTCTGGCTATGGCTTGTCCCTCCTGCAGTCCCCTATATCAATACTCCTTGAAGACCAGCCCTCTCTAAGAGGTGTTTGGGTTTGGAGAGCTGTGGCACAGGGTAAGCTCTGGGGTGCAGACAGAAACCAGAAGGATCTGTCCCCAGCTGTCCCTTGGTTCCTATGTCCGATGGCTCTGCAAGGGTCCCTCTTGATCCAGTGCGTTTGAACGGAAGTGGTGGTTTTGCCTATGCTCAAAGGTGTGTCAGCACTCCTGGGATACCAGCTCTCTCCTGGAGCCCTGTGGCCCAGGCTGAGGTCTCTAGGTCCTGGTGAGCAGTGGTACTTGTCTTATCCCCACTCACAGCTTTTCCACCCTCTTAGGAGGGTGACTTTCTCCTAGCACTACCTGTCTATGTAACCCTCGTTGCCCAGGCACAGGTCTCCTGCCACAGATAGAAACCGGAAGGTTCCTGTCCCTTACTTTTCCTCCTCGGTCTCTGTGTCCTGAGGGCCTGGGAGAGTAATCTTCTCGCGGTGCTGCTTGGCTGTGGGACCCTAGTGGCCCAGGCAGAGGTCTCCTGCCACAGATGGGAACCAGAGGGTTCCTATGCCCGCCTACCTCAGTCCCTGTGTCCCACATGTTCACGGTGGTTCCTGGTGAGCAGTGGTACTCGTCTTGGCCCCACTCCCAGCTTTTCTAAGCTCCTGGGAAGGTAGCTTTCTCCCGGTGCTAATTGGCTATGGAGACCTGTGGCCTGAGCTGAGGTCCCCAGCCACAGATGGAGACTGGAAGTTTCCAGTCCCTCAGTTTCTGTGGCCCGCGGTTTCCGGGCGGAGTCCAGTGAGCAGTGGTGCTCGTTTTGTCCCCACTAACGGCTTTTCCATGCTCCTGGGAGAGTAACTTTCTCCCAGTGCTGCTTGGCTATGGAACCCTGGTGGCCTGGGAGAGGTCTCCTGCCACAGGTGGGAACCAGAGGTTTCCTATACCCGCCTACCTAAGTCCCTGTGTCCTGCAGGTTCAGGGTGGTTCCTGGTGAGCAGTGGAGCTTGTCTTGGCCCCACTCACAGCTTTTCCAAGCTCCTCCACATTATTCTTCTTTCTCAATTTATTCACTACATGTTATCATGGGCTTATAATTTATACATATTTTCCCTTTGTGACACTTTGGCTTTTTGGCATTGGTTTTAGGTTTAATATTACCTAATATTTAACTGTCCTATTGTTTATGGTTGTTTAACTTTAATTTTCAATAATTTGCTCTGGGGTGGTGTGGTTTTGTTGTGGATGATGAGGTCCTGAAATGAAATTTTCTCTGAAGTGCTCGAGATTTATAATTGTTTGTTTTTTCTTATACTGATCCTTTTTCTTCTCATTTAGTTCATAAGAGTTTTTTTCTTCAATCAACATCCATTCATAATATTGATGAGCTGTGGCCCTCCCAATCCCACTATCCTATGACTATGTTTTTTTAGTTTCATCATCTGTATTTAGGATGTGTTTCAGGTAGATTTTTTGATTACTTAAGATTTTTACTTTAGTGTCCCCCCCATATCTTTTTCATAGTTTTAATTATATTTTTCTAGCTTTTACTTAACTTTATTTTAAGCACTTTTCTTTGTTTATTTTTAGGGAACACGTGTAGTAATTTTAGTTTCTATTTTCCTACATCCTTTTCATTATTTTGATTCTATCCTTTTTATGTTACTTTTAGGTGGCATTAGTAGTGATACAATGCCTACACATAGTGAGGAGGAATTACCACCCCCCAGCCCCCAGCCCAGTGTCTCTGAGGAGGGAGACTTCCACTCCCAATACAAAATCTTAAGGAGCATCGGGCACGGGAGTAATGCCAAGGTTGTCCTGGCCCACCACCGGCTCACAGGCAGCCCCGTGGCTATCAAAGTTCTTGTAAAGAACAAGCACCGGTTCCAGTCACCCATGATGGAAGCCAATATAATGAGGATGATCGACCATCCCAACATCATCTCGCTGCTCCAAGTGATTGAGACCAAAACAACTATATATCTTGTCATGGAGCTGGTTGAAGGCCAAGATCTTTACAAATACATTAGAAATTCTGGCCACATAGAGGAGGATGAGGCCCGTGAAATTTTTAAGCAAATAATAGCAGGGGTGAGCTACTGCCATGCTCATGGTATAGTTCATAGGGATCTGAAGCCAGACAACATTATGCTAGATAACAATGGAAAAATCAAAATAATCGACTTTGGCCTTGGTACCCGAGTCGAACCTGGGGAAATGCTGAACCAGCACTGTGGTGCTTACTCTTTTGGTGCCCCTGAACTCTTCCTCCGACAACGTTATGATGGTCCAAAAAACGACATATGGACCTTAGGAGTGGTTTTATATTTTATGGTTGTCGGAAAGGTCCCATTTGATTCAGTTGTCATAGAAGAGCTGCAAAGACAGGTTGTGGCAGGTGTGTATCCTGCCCCCTGTGGGGTATCTGAAGAGCTTGAGGACCTGCTTAGCCTCTTAATGACAGTCAACCCCAGATATAGGCCAACAGCCATGGATGTGATGATGCACCCCTGGTTCAAGGAAGACTGGAAGGCGTTCCCGAATCCCTATGAGGAACTGACCCCCCTCAGGCCAGACCCTGCAATTATGAGAGCAATGGAATACATTGGCTTCCGAGCCCAACATATTATAGAGTCATTAACTCAACGAAAGTATGACCAGACCATGGCTTCCTATTTCTTACTGCAAGGGCAGGCTTTCCAGGAACATGGCTGTTCAACCCAGGCTCAGACAGTGAGTCCAGTTTTGGTCCCATTTCCTACCATTGCTGCTGCTACTGCTTTCCAATTAGGACTAAAGAGGAGTAGAAGCACTCCCATCCTTGGCACAGTGGTCTCATCGTCCCCCAGTGGTCAAGTGTCTGCCTATGGCCATAAGGTTCGTCAAAGAGGAGGCAGAAGATCCCCTGGGCCTCGTCTCCTTCTCTCCCAGCCACTCCAGATGATACCTACACAGGACCAATACCACATACTTTCCATGAGTGCCCCCTGCATTCGCTCAAAAAGCAGCATCAGTGAGAAGAACAGCAACAAGGAGAATACAGAGGATAAGCCCATCCCCAGCAGAGGTCAGCCCAGAGCCTTCAAGGGATGGACACAGAGGATAAGAAATGCCCTGAGGAAGCTGTGTTGCTGCTTTCCAGCAAGAAGAAAACCTCGTCTGGGGCAGAGCAGAGTCTCCCCCCAGAAATGAGGCCGAGGGAGAGAGTCCAGAGAAAAAGCAGCAGGCAGGGCCCAGGTACCTTTGTGTTTTGTCCTTCCCAGTTTGCTCTGTGCTGGTCCCTCCTCTGTCTCCAGTTTCCATTTTCCCCACAATTCTTACTTTCTTACCTTCTCTAAGTCCTTTACAATTCTTCCTCAACCCCAAGCCTTCTCCCTCTTCTGGATTTCTCCTCTTCCCAGAAGGGACTCCATGTAATGATTTATACACCACTCTACAGAGTTGTTTTGATGACCCCATCCCTTCACCTGGACTCCATCTCTTCTTAAAGCCAATAGCTCCCAAACGGTGAGGACTAGAGGGCTATGGGCTCATGGACTCTTTCAGGGGATACTGGCCCTAGCACATGGCCTATCAATCACAAGAGCTGAAGAACAGATTCTTACATTTTCAAAAGTAACAACACATTCCAGTAAGCCTCAAAACTAATAACCAGCAATGTCATTGAAAAAGTATCAAACACAAAGTTTGCTGGTTACTGATGATGGTCAGACTCCTGCATGCATGCACAGTTTTTGCATACTGATTTTCTTTTTGTTGTTAAGACCTAGAGATGCATAGATTTTTATTGGAAATATTTCTAAATGATTTCTTTCAAAGATCTTGACTGGGAAGTAGAAAAAAAAGACATAAAATACTAAGGAAAGTCAAGGCCCCACATGATATTCTAAGAATTCTACCTCATTATTTTCTTAGTCTAGAATGAATTATCTTGTCTCTTTCACAGTGCCATCTGGAAATTCTGTCACTTCCTGAATATAAACAGGAGGCCCAGGAAAAGACAGAAGCAGAAGCTACAACAGCAGCAGCAGCAGAAAGAGAAGGAGGAGGAGGAGGAGGAGGACAAGGAGGAGGAGGAGGAGGACAAGGAGGAGGAGGAGAAGGACAAGGATGAGGAGGATGAAGATAAGGAGGATGAAGAGGATGAGGAGGACTAGAAGGAAGAGGAGGAGAAGCACTTAACCCCCTGGCTTCCCTGTCCCTGTGAGAACTATTTCTGGAGCCAGATCCCATGCTGAGAACTGCTTATGACAATGATGTCACTGGATACTCACATTCACAGCAGACATATCAATATTCCTGAGGAGTTCATCCCTGGGAGAGAGAGCTAAATGGCAGAGGTAACAGCGTGGTGTGTTCTTAATGAGGAGCTCCTTCTCACAGCTCATGATGCAAGAAGTCTGAAGAAGCATTTCCTGGGAGTCAGGGTGCCATCCCCTTCTGTCACGGCACACGGTGCTCCTGGCCTTGCATCCTACCTGAGAGTGGTGGCATCGCTTGCCTGCACTCTAGCAGTCTCCACACACCCAACACTGTGGCCCTGACCCTTGCTCCCTGCTCAGCCATTGAGTTCTTGGTCTTTCTCAGCCACTGTCTGGATAGGGACAGCACAGACAGTGCAGCTACATGTGGAGCTCCTCCTCCCCTGCACCGATAACGAGGGAGGACATCATAGAATTCACATAGTGACACCGCCTGAGTGGGAGACCCAGAACTGTCCTGAATTCATTCACTGTCTTCTGCATGAGGCAGTAGACAAAGCCTGGCTTTGGGAGAACCCTTGTGTGGTGAACAACAGAAACAACAGCCAGGGCCCTGAGATGAACTCGGAGCTCAGGGACCTCCTAGTGCTATTGCCCACCTGGAAACAACTGTGGCTGTTGCTGCAGGTAGGCAGGGTGACAGCTGGGGTTCTTCAACCAGAGTGACAGAGAGGACACGTGGGGAGGGCATGGAAATGTGACAGCAGGAAATTGTATGTAGGAGGCTCCAGGTGTGGGACGTACATGGGGCCTCCACTTCCCTATGGAAGTGCCACCTCCAGGTGGCATAGTATTCACCAACCTTACCAGTCCCCAGTTATCTTGGCTACTCTGGTCCACACACGGTCGTGGGTTGCTTGGGTCCCCTCAGTCATGGGCTTTCCTGTCCCTCATGGTGTCTAGAGCTTCTATGGGCTAAATTTGCTAAGTGGGACCTTCATGATCTCTTACAAGTACCCTGTACCTTCCATTATCCAGAGAGTGACTGTATATGAATTAGAGAATTTTGCCTGGGTTTGCTATGTGGGACCTGCGTGAACTCTAGGAAGAGTGCCCTGAGTCCCCATTATCCAGAGAGTGATTGTAGAGGAGAGAACTTGGCTTCCCTAGAGGACACCTTTCATCCTCTTGCCCTTGGCCCCTGCCACTCCCTGGACTCTGACAGATCTCCACCTTACATCTTCTTGGTCTTCACTCTCTATTATCTTCCTCACTGTCCCTTCATCAAGGATGCAACTGTCATGGGGCACACCCTTTCCCAGACCACACATTCCTGCCCTATCTTCACTCTAAGCTTTGGATCTTCCTGTGTGATCCAGGACATCCCTAGGATATGGCCTTGCTAGCTGCAGTAAGGACCCCTCACCTCTACCTGAAAGCCAGCAAAGGCTATGCTGAGGTCAGTAGTGTCGAGTTCTCTCTAACATCTGGTGGCTGCACTGAGCAAGTACTGAGGGGTGTAATGACAGCACAGAAGGTGACCATAGAATACCAAGATGGGTGGATGCCTCCTAGCTGCTCCCCTCTGGCCACAGCTCGGCCTCTGCAGAATAATTCCAATGGGAATTTTAAAAAAAAAATCAAATTCAGCTATGTGGGAAAATCCTTTAGGCCACAGGGAGCACCTAAGGAAAGAGGGTGTCTCCTCTCTGGGTCGGAACACATCCTTTCCACTCCCAAGTCTGTTCTTTTGGGGAGCAATATTTAAATTTGTGCTTTAGAAACAAATTGGTTGCCTAGGTCCTGGTCCGAGGCTCCAGACCCTGACTAAGCAGGTCACACTGCTCCCTTCTGATCTAGTGTCCCTGCCAGGCCAGGGTCTTATGGGGAAGTTCTGCATATGGCTAAAGCCTTTCCTTTCTTCCAGGTCACAGCCACAGAACAAGAGCTCTTCCAGCAGGTGTGTGACGTGGCACACATCAGAGAAGCTCACTTTTTTGGCCTCAGTGCACTCAGAGGTAAGTATTGCTTGGCACCCCCAACACAGACTTCCCTAGGGCAAGGGATGGGGGTCCTTGGATTTCGGTGTGTCTTGTCACAGACCCTGCCCACAGTGAACCAGTAAGGCTAACAGGCAGCTGAGTCATCTGTGCACACACGCACACACACTTGTACACATGCACCACAGAAGATCCTAGTACTCACACAAGTACAGTGTACATGTACACACACATACATACATACATACATACATACACACACACACTCACACACCACACATATGTGTACATGAATATAGGCCGAAAATATAACACAAGCAACCCCCCTTCACTGTATGTATACCACATGCCATACTTTCTCATATACATACAGTTAAACCATGTACTCCTTTACATTCTTATTCATGTGCAGGTACACATTCAAACACATGTCCGTAACTCCATGCTACACATTTATATATATATTTCTTACACATAGTGAATGTCCACACATTAACACACAGGCACACTTCCTTTAAAGCCAGGGGTGAATTAGTCTTCTGGGACCATGTGGTGCCCAGCTCAGGTAACTGGTATCTAATATGCAAGAGAAAGCCCATGGTAGGACCAAGCCCAAGACATGTGTTCTGTGACCTCTGTCTTCTTAATTGATGATCAACATCAGGAATAGCTGCCGGACCATGAGGACTTTGGCAGCTGGGCAGCCACACCTAGGAAATGGATAATCAGGAGGAGTCGCAGGAGGCCATGGGTACCAAGGCCAGCTATACACTAGATGACGGGCCTGTGAGAGCCTGGAAGAAAGAGGAGTCTGGGGTGGAGTAGCTCCAGCTAGATACCAGCTCAGGAAGCCAGGTTGCACAGAATGAGGCTTGCTGTGTCTGAGAGTAAATGTTTGCTCAGACTGTGCAGTCTCCCAGGGTGGGGACACTCCTGGTGAGAAGGGTTCAATTCTTCACAACCAGCTTTACCACACATCTCCCTCCACACCAGATGTCTCAACAACTCAGGGAACAAATGGTCAGGATACATGCAAGAATCCAGGGTTCCCTTCTGCCACTGTGAATTGAGGAGGCTCTCTGAGAAAGGGTGGCAGGCTCAGAGCTCACCCAGGGACCTGAAGAGAGCAGAAGGCTACCAACTGAGCCAAGCCTGCCAGTCCTATCAACTGAGCTCTGAATTCAGGTGTGTACCCAGAACCATCCTATGGAGACCTAGACACTTAGCATGACCTTTGGTTCCCTGCTTTAGTTATCTTGGGAACTAAAGTTTCACCTTTTGGAGACTGAGATGAGTGCCAAGCAGAAAAGAGTAACAGGCATGGTGGTGCAGGCTTGATACCCCAGCACCTGGGAGGATGAAGCAGAAGGTTCATGAGATTGGAGGAGTCCTGGGATTCATGGTTAGCTACAGACCACCCTGATCTCTGATACCCTGCCTTGAAGCACACACACACACACACACACACACAAACACACAAGCAAGGGGTGAGCTTGCCCTCTAATTTCGAGGCATTGAGACAGAGTAAGCAGGAGAAAGATGGAGAGCTGGCGGCCTTCTACCTGGCCCTGGTTTGTAGCACTTGGAACTTCTGAGGTCAGTCTTATGTCTGCTTCTCCATCTACTGGGAGCTGGCCTTGAGCTGGGCTTCCCTTTGTACTAGGTATGGAAGCTGAGGAGAATGGAGGAGACCTGGACACTTTACCCACTTAGTAGGCCTTTACTCTGCGCCAAGGCACACCAGCCCTGGGCAGCCTTGCTAGCGAGGATGGAGTGTGTCATGGACAGTGGCCAGTTTGGTGACATGGTACAGGAAGCCCTGACTACATGTTTAGTCCAGGACTCAAGCCTGCAGCTTAGGTCTGCAGACACTCTCAGCGTGCCATCCCCACAGTGAAAATTAGCCCCTGGTGGCTATACCCTGCAAAGACAATTGCCAAAGCAACAGTCTGAGATGACCTTGTCTTACCTGCAGTGTGTGTGTGTGTGGCAGTGTTTGTCTACGTGCTCAACCCCTGCAGAGGCAGCTCTGTCACACCAGCTGATGCAGAGCTCTGTGTCATCAGATGGACTTCCTCTGGCCGGGCTCTTGGAACAATGAGAGGATCTTCTCTGACCTGGCTCTCCCTTTTCTAGACAATGAGGATGTGTTCCTAGACTTGAAGCAAAAGCTCAGCAAGTACTTCTCGAAGGACTGGAAGACAGACATACACAAAGTAAGTACGGGACCGAGGAAAGAGCCTGGCAGCCACTGCTGTCACTCCCAGATGGGTTCACTTGGGTTGGGGACCAGCAGGTTCTGGGTCAGGCTCACCCTTTGTCATTGGTCACCTGTTTGTCAGGTTGTCCTCTGGCATACTCACACTGCCCCCAAGTCCTAAGAGTGAGGGTGGGTGGACCACCACCCCCATGTCCTCTTTCCAGTGCTTTCAAACTTTGACGTTTTAAAATTGACAACATTCCACTTGAGTTTTTGCCCTTTAAAGAAAAACAAGGTAAAATAATACAATTATTTGTATTATTTTACAAAAATAATACACAACCACTGAGACCTGAGTGTGGGATGTCCCGAGACAGGGCTGCAAAAGCTGTCCACCTTTACACGCCTCACGGGGGGTCATCTCCAGGTTCCTGCCTTTTTCTTTGCTCTTCTACCTGACTGGGGATAAGAGACCTAGGGCACCTTTTATCACCTTCTTCAGAGTGCAGGTCTATGTGGAAAACAGGAGGGTGATAAGGTAACTACACTGGTGTCAAAGACACTGAGGGTGAAATACCTTCCAGTGTGCTCTGAAAGTTCCTATTATATGGATAAGATCTTTTCAAACCCAGGCAGGTGTCTACATCTGGTGGCTCAGGTGAGCCTCAGTGTTCAGCTTTAAACAGGAACTGTGCTTCCTTCCAGGTGTGCCGAGTCATTAAGTTAGCTTGGGCAGGGAGGTTTC
Source organism: Uromys caudimaculatus (assembly GCA_028551405.1). Classification (NCBI taxonomy): domain Eukaryota; kingdom Metazoa; phylum Chordata; class Mammalia; order Rodentia; family Muridae; genus Uromys; species Uromys caudimaculatus. The sequence continues at coordinate 9,389 of JAPYYD010007271.1, forward strand.
TGGGAAGGCTGAACAGAGAACAGGTCGCTTATGCCCCAAAGGTAGATCTGCTGCCATTGGTAGCCTGCCTCGGAGCCTGACACACAGTGAGCTCTTTAGGGACCATCTAAGAACTGGACATTCTCCAAGCAGAGCTCTGCGGAGCTGTGAGCAGGGCGTCAGTGTCCTTAGGATGTCTGTTGGCAAGAGCCAGTCTGGTGCTGATGCCCAGAAAGGGTGAATGAGGGTAGGGACAGTTCTGGAGTCATAGGTACCTGAGTAAAGAAGGCTCTAGAGAATGAGGGCTTCTGGGAGTAAGTGAAGAAGGATCTGGAAAGTGAGGACATATGGTCATGTGGAAAGTTCTAGAGACACATCAACAGGGAAAACCAGACTGAGGCTGGTAGACATGGTTCCCTGTACCGGTAGCCAGTCAGGTGACTATACTAAAAGATCTAGGAGAGATTCTCAGGAGGGATGCACTGCTTTTGGCTACCACTGCATAGGTAGACTGGCTGACTGGGAGGCAAATCTGTGGCATGGCTTTGGCCCTGTACTGGAGACTCCAAGTTCCCTTATTCAGGAGCTCTCTCAAATGAAGCCACTTGTTCCTGGGATCTCAACTGCTAGAGGGCTATAGCCACATGGACAGCCCTTGTTTTACTGAAAGCCCATGACTTCATCCATGTTCCACTAAGGACCTTGTAACAGGAGATGCCATGTGTATGAACAGGCTAGCGAGTGCCCACCGAGAGTGCTCAGAGGCCTATGGACCAGAACGCCAGGACTAGGAAGGACTAGGGTGCAGTGCTAGCTGCCATGGGGGAGTCACTATTCCTCACCCTCTGCCCTGCTGCCTTCCAGTGACAAGAGAGCCTGACACCTGTACTACTGCCACCTGAAGGAACAGGTACTGAGGTCCAGGTACATGCACAGAGAGGAGGCCTACTTTCTGCTGGCTGCCTGTGGGTTACAGGCTGACCTGGACAACCACCAGGAGTCATTCCACGTGGGAGGTACTTTGACCCACATGCCTATTTG
>JAPYYD010007272.1:0-10408 GCA_028551405.1 Uromys caudimaculatus
TTCCGAGTCTGAAGGCTCACTCTCTGTTCTGCTCTCACTTCTCTTTCCCTCCGATCTCTCCTCCTGTAACATTTCAAGAGCGACCTTTCCTTTCTCTAAAGCCTCTTTACAGCCTTCTCTATCTTCCAAACAGCTTCGGACAAGCTCCCAAACTGGGCGGACCCCAGGCTTTAAAGTTCCTTGCTCCCAGGCAAAATCTAAATCTTTCCCTAATTTATCCCAGCAGGGTATGGTTAAGTTCCCGGTAACTGTGAACCAAGGTGCAATGGAATCGCATTCTCTCAGAAACCTCTCCAACGTGCTTTTCCTTATCTTAAGTTTCTTAGACAAAAGCAGCTCCTGAAGAGCCTCAAAAATTGGACGAGAAGGGGAAGACCCCATCCTGACAAAAATTCAATGTGCTATGCACTTTAACTTTTGGTTCGCTGCTTCCACGAACTTTCCGTGCTCACTTCCGCGAACACACTTTGCCGCTTATTAACCGCGGTCCTTATAGTCCCACCTTACCTTGGGAACTTTCCGTGCTCACTCCGCGAACACATTTTGCCTCTTATTATCTGCGCTCCTTATAGTCCCACCTTACCTTGAGAACTTTCCAGCGCTGCCCCTGCTGCAGGAAGTTCTGATCTCTTTTAGGCAAGCGTCGCCGTACGGGCCACCATTTGTCGCATCTCCTCGACCAGCAAGAAAGACGCAACGACTGAGATCTTCTTCGAGCAGTTTATTCAGGTCCCTTGTACAAGCTTGTTTGTTTCTTCTGCTTACTTACCTTCGTCTCTCTTGCCCCTTCCCGTTGTCCCTTAAATAGTCTACAATCCCCCAACCATAATCCGCCACGTAGGTTCTGCAGATAGGCTACTCTAAAGAGGAAGCTATGTAATTCACCACACACAGCCATATAAGGAAAATGTTTACCACCAGCAGGGTGGCGGCAGGCAGGAAACCGGCACCATCTTTAAGGCACGGCAGCAGCTCCCTACAAGAAAGGATATTAAAAACTGTAAGGAAAAAAGGCCAAGTAGCATATAAAGACAGACCTACTCGATTTATACTTGACTTCTCAACAGAGACTCTGAAAGTCAGAAGGGTCTGGACAGATGTCGTGCAGCTTCTAAGAGATCACAGATATCAGCCCAGACTCCTGCACCCAGTAAAACTGTCAATCACTATAAATGAAGTTAATAAGATTCTCAATGACAAAACTAAAGTTAAATAATATCTATCCACAAATCCAGCCCTACAAAGGATATTAGAAGGAAATGCTATCCCAAGAAGTTTAATATCACACATAAAACATAAGAAATAAATAATTACATACCAACAAAACCAAAAGAAGAATGCAAACATACACATACACAAAACACACACACACACACACAAACACACACACACACACAACCACCAAAATCATCAAAATAACTGTAACTGATAATCATTGATCATTAATATCACTCAGCATTAATGAGCTCAATTCTCCAATAACATGACACAGGCTAACAGAAAAAAAAAAAAAAAAACATGGTATGTACTCACTTGTAAGTGGTTATTAGCCATAAAGTAAAGGGTACCCATGCTACAACCTACAGACCAAAAAAAGCTAAGGAACAAAGAAGGCTCAAGGGGGAGCATTTACATCTCACTGAGAAGGGGAACAGAATAGACACTGAGGATGGATAGGGAGAGGGGACTGAACTGGGACTGGATATGAACAGGAAGGATCAGGTGTGGGGAGGTTTGAACCAGGCAAGACATCCAATGGATAGATTGTGACACCAACACAGCCACAAACCCTTCCACCTAAAATTTGTCCTACCAACAAGATAATGTGATGGGATAATGTTGGCTGAGAAATTGTGGGCATGACCAACCAATGATTTGTCTATCTTGATACCCATGTCATGAGAGAGATCCCACCACTGACACTGTCCAGAGGGTGGATAACCCAGTAACTCATTATAAAACTGTCCCGCCCGAGGGACTTTCAACAAGGGTCCGAGGAGGGAACTGTTGAATGAAAGAAGGGACAGGAGACAGAGATATTTGTGAGCAAGACGGCAATCCAATCAAACTTCAAAGAACTTTATTTCTGCATCCGTATATAAGCACTTTAAGGTGGGAAATAGGGGAATTCCCAAGGTTGCCAAATGACACACATTGCTGTAAATCAGGGTAGTAGGATATCACATGAGTTTTTTGAAGCTGCAGGCTACTTCAAACAGAATGTCTTAACACCTGCAAGAGGCAGTGGGAGTGGGGAAGGATCAAAGGAATGATTGCTGTGAAGCCCGGGGCACTTAGGCCTCCTAATTAAGCCAAGGTCTTAGACTTACTAATTAAGCCAAGGTCTGTTGGTCTCTGACATAAAACCAAACAAAAGTAGCAAATAAAAATGTCAATGAAATGGTTCCTAGTGATATTCTGCTATACTCATAAATTGGCATCTAGTCCAATGTCATCAGAGAGGCCTGTTGGGCTATGTGCTGGGAGCCTTCCTCAAGGATCTCTGGCCCAGCCTAATTCGAGTGTTCCGGCAAGGGGGAGAGCGCGAGCTGGGACAGAATCTCCTCCACCTAGGTCTCTGCGGTTGCCACCTTGGTTGCACCAAGATGCTGTACCCACCGCTCTGTGCTGAGTCTGCTCAGGCTGAGTCCACGAGAGGCAGACTAGCAGGGTGAAGAGTGTGGGAAGCTTCTGTCAGAGTTCAGGAGAGCAGATCTCTTCCCGGGCTGACATGTTAAAACTCTTATGATAGAAGTTCTCAGATGAAGGAATAGTTCTCATACCATTATTCCTTCTGGATGGCAGGTTTCCTTACACAGATTGAGATGGTCTAATATATTGTTTGGGAGGGGTCAGGGGTTTAACAACAGATACTTCTCAATGGCTTGGTCTGAGGGCTTCAAGGCACCTTATTTGCATGTGGGAGGGCTTTGCTCCTATGTGACAAATCTCATATGACAGGCCTCTCTGTAGGGGTTATGAAAGCTGTAGCTGTTTTTACAGGAGTCTTCCGGAGCGTTGGCAAAAAACATTTTCCATTCCCTCGTGGATTATTCCACTGGGTCTCCCACAGTTTTCAGCCTACGCTCAACCAGGTGCCAGACTGCCTGCCTCAGACCACTGTTCCACAGAGGCCCACCCAACAACTGATGGAAAGGCATTCAGAGACCAACAGTGAAACATAAGGCAGAGCTTGGGAAATCCCACAAAAGAGGAGAAAGGATTGTAGGAGTCAAAGGGGTTAAGCAAACAAAAACCCCAAAAACAACTAACTTGGCCCCATAGGTGCTTACAGAAACTGAACTGCCAACCAGGGAGTCCCCATGGGCCTGACCCAGCTTCTCTGCTTATATGTTCTTGTTGCATAGTTTGGTCTCCACATGGGACTCCTAACAGGAGGAGGAGGAGCTGTCTCTGACTCTGTTGCTTGTCTATCCTTAATAAAAGAGGAGATGCCTCCTCTTACTGCAACTTGATTTGCCATGGATGGTTGATAACAATTAAAGCTATCTATTTTCTTAAGAAAAAGGGAGGAGTTTATGGGGTTGGGGTGGGGGAGAGGAGGGGAGGAGCAACTGGAAGGAGCATAGAGAGGGGAAGGAGGGAAATTATGCTCAGGATATATAATAAATAAAATTAAAATTAGAAAATTAAAAAAGAATTTAAATGCACAGTAATCTATTGTTAATTTAGTTATCTATGAATTCATAGGGTTTTCATTATGGTGGCATACTGGCTGTTCAAATCATTTGTTTCATAAGAATGATTATTGTCCATTAGTTTAGATTTTATTAATTCATCAAATAAAAATTATGTCATCAAATAAAAGAAGAAGAGCAAGTAATACTAGCACTTGGAAGCAGAGGCAGGCCAATCTCTCATTTCCAGGTCAGCTTGGTATACAGAGAAAGTCCCAAGGCAGGCAGGCCTACACAGAGAATCCTGTCTTGAAAACCAAAACTAAAACCAATGGTGATGATGATGATGATGATGAGGATGATGATGATGATGATGATGATAGTAGTAGTAATAACAATAATAAAAGAAAAGCAAGTCAAATGTCAAACCCCAATTAGTGAATATAAAGGAACCATTATCACTAGGACAGAATCTAGCCTATACAGAGAAGGAAAAATCCCTAGACACCAAAAAGCAAACAACCCACTTGAAACTTGGATCTGTAACTAAAAAGAATTCTCAAGAGAAAAAATTACAAATGGACAAATGGCACAGAACTTTTTTTCCAACATCTTTGTTCATAAGGAATACTCAAAGTAGAGAAACTTGGAGATTTCACATTACCCCAATAAGAATGGCTAAGACCAGAGAAGCAAACAAAAGGAATCAATGGCATGGGGGTGGAGAAAGGAGAGCACTTACTCACTGTTAGAGCAAGTGCCACTGCACACCCACCATGAAAATCAGTACGCGGTCTTCTCAGGCAGGTAGACATATGTCTACCGTATGTTCCATTTGTACCACTACTAGACATCTTCCCTAATGCCTCTGTATACTACCCAGAGAATACTGGCTCATCCATTTTCATTACTTCTCTATTCTCAATACTAAAGAAACAGAAACTACATAGATGTATATTAACTGATGAATGGATAGTGAAATATCACACACACACACACACACACACACACACACACAAATACAGAGAATATTGTTCCATTTAAAGAAAACAGATTATGAGATTCAAAGTAAATGGACTGATCCAGAAACAGTACTTCTGAGGGAGGTAACTCAGGCCCAGAAACCCAACTGCTGCATGTTCTCCCTGACATGTGTTGGTTTTCTTTGAATTTTTAGATAAATGACTTTCAATTGGTGTGCACATAGAAATCACAAAACTAGTAGAACCATGGAGAATTTCAAGAAAACAGAGGGTCTGAATGGGGGAAGGAGTGTAATAAAACAGAGAGGGCCCCTTCTCCATGTGCTCATGGCCAGCCTCCACTCCCCTACTTCTCTACTCTCTCCCTCTCTCTGCCTTTCTCTGCCTCTACTACCCTCCTAACTCCCCTCCCCAAGCCCTGAATAAACTCTATTTCTATACTATAAAAACAACAGAGAAAGGGTTTTGGGGTGAAGGTTGGAAGGGCAGAATAAGGAAGGAGAATGGAGAAGGCAAACTAACATAAAACTTTCATAAAATCTCTATAAAAATCTACTACTCTAGACATATATGAAAAGATTTAAGTGGAGTTGTCATTTGTCAAGGGAACGATTCCTCTTCCAGATACCATGGTCTATCAGTGAAAAGAATCAGTGCCAGGTAAAGGAGAATTTTTTCCACGTTGGTAGCCAGAAGGTCCTAGAGTTCCCATTTAAATCTTAAAGACTATTTTCATTGCTCTTGGATAGACCCCAGAACTTAATGGTAAGGCTCTATTGCTGAAGATACTTGAGACATTGGACATGGTGAAATCAAGGTAGATCTGATCTAGAAGCTTCAGCCCTGCTAGCTAGATTTCACAGTGCTTCCGTATTCCATATACACTACTGGAAAGAAATTTACCAGTTGCAAAGATCATTGGTCTGGCAAGAAATGCCAAATATTACATTCATGGAATGATAGTCATATGGGTAACCAACCACTTTTTGAACTAGCATTTACAGTATTCTGTGGTCTCCATTGCAGCTGAGGCTTCATCTTCACTTACAGACTGGCCTGGCCTGTAGTAAGGCGCTGAACCTGCCACACAGTATTGAGCCTCACCAGCTCCCCATGATCCTCCATACCTTCAAAAGCAGTGCCAGGTGAGAGATTTCTGCACTATACATTACTTGACATTGTTGACAGCTTGAAGGACACTATGTGTACCTCATTGTATTACAGCTTCTATGTGCTGACTGAGGAAGAACTCCCAGAAGATTTCACCAGGACAATTCTGATTATTTTTATCCCAGATCTCCAGTACCAGTTATCCAAATACAATAAATCTTTGTTTGTTTGTTTGTTATTCAGGCCCACAGATTCCAATTCAAATATCACATAATTGACCTGATTTAGTATTTGTTTCACTCTGAAACTTCATCTGGACCTCACTCAACACTCATATTTCCCAAGGTGACATAACAAATAATTAATTAACTCAGAACTCCATTACTTCTCATAATCCCCCCACCAAAAAAAAAAAACTATAGCAATATCTCACTCACAGATAGCAATTTATGTCCTAGTTTGTTTCCTATTTCTATGAAAAAAAAACACTTGACATGGGGTTAGGGATTTAGCTCAGTGGTAGAGCACTTGCCTAGCAAGAGCAATGCCCTGGGTTCAGTCCTCAGCTCTGGAAAAAATAAAAAGGAAAAGAAAAAATGAAGAAAATTCACTTGGCCAAAAGCAACCTACCTATGTGTTTGTGAATTTATGTGTGTGTGTGTGTGTGTGTGTGTGTGTGTGTGTGTGTGTGTGTGTGTTTGTGAAAGAGAGAAAGAGCGAGAGAGACAGAGAGAGACAGAGAGAGACAGAGAGAGAGAGCGCACATGCATTTCTGCATGCATGCATGCTTTTCTGTGCATGCATTCCAGTGTGCACTGCTAGACATGAACCTAGATTCTGCAACTGAATAGGAGACCATGAAATGCTCCTTACTAGCTTGTTATCCATGATTTTCTCATCCTGCTTTCTTATATAACCAAAGACTACCTGCTCAGGGATAGCATGGCTCATTGTAGTCATCCTCACTACTGCCACCAATCACTAATTAAGTTAATGTCTCACTGACAAAGCCACAGGCTAATATGATTTAAGCAATTTAGGTATCCTCTTCCAAGATGACTCTAGCTTGTGTCAAGTTGACAAAATCTAAGCATCTTGCTGGTATTGACCTGACACTGAAACCAGTTAAAGATTCCATGAGAAAAGAAAATGACAAACAGATATCTGGGATTAAATATTTTCAAAATACATGTGAGCCAAATTCATGAATACAGGAAAAAGTTCACTCACCATCAGTAGCTTCAAATGCAGATGTGCAGGGATGATTCAGTATATATAAGCCAATACATGTCATAATAATATAAATGATCTCATTTAACAGTAGGACAATGAAAAGGTGAAAACCTTAAAGCAACTGAGCAAGACACTAGAGAAGAAAAAACCAAACAGAACTACAGATATCAATAATTAGTACTGAGTAAATATCCATTCAAAAATGCCGACTAGAGATTCAACGCCATCAGTTAAAACTGCGGTCTCATTCCAAACCAATCTTAAATGCAATAGGAGTTGCAAAAGATCCTGTACAGAAAAAGAATTCTAGGGAAAAGAGTAGTGCTTGACAAATCCCCAGGAATCCTCAAACTAGATTTCTTACAGTGCTGAGCCATAGGAATAAATAAGCATGATACAGACTTAAAAACAGATGTGTAGATCAAAGTACTCAATACATCAGAGTAGAAGTCATGAAAATAATCCATGTGACCTCATCATCCTGAATTTAGAAAAACATCCCAGAAATATGCATTAGAAGAAGCACCATATGCCAGTGATAGAGGTGGAAGATCTGATGGTGGAAAACCCCAGTCTACCCCATTTGCTTGGTACTTGTAAAGTGCTGTCTGCCTTCTGATAGCCTAATGCTCACTTCAAATTTTTATCAAATAGCTGGCAAAGGAGACAGGATGAAATTCCCTGGCAGTGATCAAGATTTATATCAGAAATTGGGACACCCTCTCACAACCCAGATTGAAAAATCAGAGCCCTATAGCTTTGACTTGGATCCTCAATTGCTCAAAGAACATCATTCTGGTTTTGCCTATTGCATGTGAAGCCAGGAACTGGTGAGACATAAAAACCAACCAGCAGAAGTGGGCTCCTAGGTGCAGATATTGGATACTGTATATTGGACCTTTGTAATTTTCTATGACTGTAGAACTAAGGAATCATGCTGTCTGAGAACATTCCCTCTCCAAACATGCTTCATTTTTCTCTCTCTCCCCTCCCTCTTCCCTCCCCATCCTGCTCTCTCCCCCACCCCTCCCCATGCCCTTCCCTCCTCCTCACTCCCTTTCCACTTTGTCTACTTCTTAATTCTCCCCTTGCTCTCCCCTTCTCTCTTTCTTTCCCCCTTCTCACATTTCTTCCTACCCCATCTCTGTATGTCTCTTCCTCCCTGTCTGCCTCTTTTCTATTTTGAGAAAAGGTATTGCTTCATAGCAAGACTGACCTGGAGCATGCTATGCTGCCAAGATCCACTTTGAACTCATAATTATCCTTCCAAGTGGACTCCCTCTCAATGGGACTTCAGCTGTGCCCCACAATACCTGGTTTAAATTTGTTTTTAGGCTTTACTTTTTTCTTCAGTTATTTGATGGGGAACAAATCTCTTTTTGTTAAAGTTTGCCTTGTGACCCCTTTTACTTCAAGAGGCAATTGAGAGATTCTCACATGGCCTCCATGTTTTCCCTCTCAGGCTTGTCTTTTGTGTAGACATTCCAAATCCTTGCTATAAGGGATCACAGGATTGGTTAGGCTATCTAATCTTGTCACCAGGTCTGAAGGCCCCTTGCTTGAAAATTTCATCTACAAAATTTCTTCACAGAGTACTAAGCCTATTGTTTAACTGACTATGTCAGGTAAAGTGTATCTCCCAGTGACTGGGAACCTTGAGAGTCACCTTAAAATTCTATTTATTACAAGGTTTTTTGCTTTGTTTTGTCAGCAGTTGTGTTTGTTTGGGATTCCTCTGTGTTTATGCTGCTTGCAGTTCACTGAGATACTGCAGTGTGGTTTTGTGTCTTCTCTCAGTTGCACCAACTCATGATCAATCTCTTCCAGTGTAGCAACTCCCTCTCCCACAACAGCCCCATTCCCCAACCAGTTCTCTCTTGGCCTCTGAGAGTCAGCTGGAAGCACATGAGATTAATGTATGAAAACACCTCTCAGGCTTTGTTCCTTTTGACATTTATATTTCTCTCTGATTCTGTTGAGATAAATGTTATTGGCATATCCTCATATCTATATTTTTAGTAAAACCTATTAGGAAATAAAGTGTGATTGTCAGAAGCCAGACAGATAAAAGCTTTTTAATGTTTTCTTTCTTACTGACTCTACTTCTGATTTTGAAAATTTGAGTGTAAACAGAGCTAAGCTGACTGGATGGGAGTGAGCAGAAGGTCCATTGAATTCCACGTGAGTTCTATGCAGAGGAGAGAGGGCAGGAAGAACATGCCACAGTAACCTAATATTTTAAACTGTGGGCTGACGCACCCAGGATGCACATGTGGGATTGTTCTGTCCAACTTGTCTGCAGCCTCCCTAACCTTCTTCATCCATGACCCATACCCTGCTAATTCCCCAACTGGAGGATGCCTTTTGACCCTGATGTTCTCATGTTCAGATGGACATCAAAACAGGATTGTGTTAAGATTACAACATGAGAGAGTAAGAGTGCCAGGAGAGGCTTCAGCCCACATGTTAATGAGAAAGGTGGGAGAGCCCTCACCTGAGGTAGGTCTTCTATGGAAGAGCTGTAAGAACATGGTTAAGAGAGAGAAGAATTTTCAGAAGGAAACAGAGGATGCCAAGTCTTACTCAAATTTTAAATTTTTTCATCTAATCTGAATATATGGACTAACAGGATGCAACAAGTATTTGTTTAATCAAAGTGTAGTTTTTCTATGATTGTATGGACTAACAGGATGCAACAAGTATTTGTATAATCAAAGTGTAGTATTTCTATGATTGCACAAGTAACTACATGAATCTACAAGCTTTATGTTTAATATCTGGTGAGCTGCGTACAAATCGAAGTATTAGATGAATTGGTTTATAAGTTGGAAAAGAATAGCAATTTCATGTCATTGAAAGTTTCTAAATTACCTGTGCCTCAACTCTTTGCAAATGGTATTTTAAAAAAGGGATTTCTTTGTGTTTTTTTCAATGTGTTCTAAATAGTTTCCTAGATGCTTCTGTTCTTCTGTTGTTCTCTAGTGAAATAGGAACTCATTGCTCTCATAATGTTTTGACACTGTTGCATACTTTATTCAACATTTTGTAGTAAATTCTGTTCTACAAAGCATCGCAGTTGCATAACCAGTTTCAGCAGTGGCCTGATATTAGAACTCAATTGCAAGTCTCTATTGCTAATAGCACCATTGTACCTCATACACTTTACCTCCCTCTGTCTTACTCGTCCATAAAAGAGATGCCATTCACTATCACAGCACACGGGGTTGCAGGAGATTTATCATGGAGTACAAGACTCTGTGCTTTGGAGTCTCTTGTATTTTATTTGCTTATTGTCTTTATTCACCCATGCCAGAGAATATTGAAGAACCCTGGAAAGTGAGATATATAGATACTGTTACAAAAGTGACTTCACGTATGGCAATATATTTTAAATGGGGAATTGGGGTGCCATGTTTTAAGTATATTTGAAGTTTCTATTGATTC
>JAPYYD010007273.1:0-10407 GCA_028551405.1 Uromys caudimaculatus
CATGAGCCCAGCTGGCTGATTGTCCTGAGTGCTGGCATAACAGCCTTGTGCCACCACACTGGATGAAGACAAGGTTTGAGGAAAAAGAATGGAGTTTATGGAGGCAGAGTTCTAGGTCCAGACAGCAGTTTCATCCATGCTTTGCCTGATGCCAGTCTGTTAATCAAGCCAGGTCTACTTTCCCAAATCTCAGTTCCCTGTGATGAAAACAGGCACAATGAGATCCATATTGCACAATGGTTTTGAAGAGATAAACACGATGCCTAGCTCAGGTTAGCCCTGTGTACTGGTGTACACTGGTCTTCAGACATACTAGCTCTAAGAACTCAGTAGATAATCGTTAATCATAGCTGATACTGTTGACCATGTACTAGCATGCGTGGTGGTCAGGAAGTGAGCAAAGTAGTTAACATCTATTGAGTGCATTTAGTATACCATGAGTGTTTTTTTCCCTATTTTTTCCCTGCTAATTTACTGTCTGTATAACTCCTGGAGAAGAGTGCACTATAATTACTTCCATTTTATATTAAAGAACTTGAAGCCAGCAAGATTAATTAGGTTGTTCAAGATTATACCCTTATGAGATGGCACATGGCAGGTGTGGGGGAGCATTTGCCTGGCATGTTTCAAGCTCCTGCTTCAATCACTGGCACTGAAAAACAGTTTTCAATTAATTAACTTTTTGAAAAAGTCTACGTGTTACCTGTATATAGTGGTGCATGCCTATAATTCCAACACTCATGATATAGCGCAGGTGGATTGACATACATTCAAGACCAGCTTGGGATCTATGTAACAAGCTCCAGATCAGTCAGGATGACATAACCAACAAATCAACTAACCAGCCAACCAAACCAAACCAAACCAAACCAACACAAAACAAAACAAAACACCATGCACAATACAACAAACAAACAAAAGAGCCAAACAAAACCTGCCAGACAAATTGGCACAACCTGTTCCTAGAATCCAGTATGGCTCCAAGCCTTCACTTGTGGTTCATCACCCTGTGGCATGGGCCTACAACACTCACGTGTCTTCACTTCTGCCTTTGGCTCACAAGCCTCAAAGTCCCTTCCCCCTCCAAGAGAAAGGTCTTGTCATCCGTGCAGCTGAAATTATTTTCTCTACCAAGACTGCAGACTAATCTAGATGAGATTTACATTATTTGCTGAATCTGTGTCCCAGGCTCTACCCCTTTACAGCAGTGACATGTTATATTCCTCAGGGCCTCATGGTCACAGGGTGCTTGGGAAATGCTGGCCTGAACAAAGCTGACCAGTTTCATACCGTAGACTGAGGGATGTCTCAGGGACTTTAGTACTAATAGACACTGGCTCTCAAATGGATGAGTAGATAGATAGATAGGTAGATAGATAGATAGATAGATAGATAGATAGATAGATAGATAGATAGATAGATAGATAGATAGGCAGAATAGACAGATAATAAACAAGGCTGGAAAATGGCTCAATGATTTAAAGTACTAGCTGCTCTTCCAGAGGACCCAGGTTTGTTTCCCAGGACCCATATGGCAGCTAACAAACCTCTATAACTCCTGTTCCATGGTGCCTATTTCTGTGAAGAGACACCATGACCACGGCAACTCTTATAAGAGAAAGCATTTACTTGGAGGCTTGCTTACAGTGTCAGTGATTCAGTACGTTATCATCATGTAGGCAATCACTGAGAGCTATATCCTGACGTAAAAGTACTTTTATTTGCCTGATATAATTGTCATCTCCAAGGCTTACCTGTTTCCCTCTGCCTATCTAGGTCTAGTCCTGGAAGCTTCTAGCCTTCATACAATCTAATCTAGGCCTAAAATGTTTCCAGCCTCTGAGACTTGCTGCTGAATAAGCTCACCTTTCTTAGTTCTTTCTGGTCTCTGGCTGGCTGATTCAACTCAGCAATTCTTGTTCAAACTCTTCTTCAAGCTGATCGATTCAAACTGGCTTCTTTCAACTTCTGATTGAATTGCTCTGCTTGGCCTCATACTGACATTGGCAATGTGTTCTAATCTTCTGGCTCCTTCTCATTTTCTGATTGTTCTGTCTTCACCTGAGTCTAGCTTGTTCTTTCTCTGCAAACTCTTTCTTTTTCTGAGCTGCTTTCTCTTAAGTAGCCTCTCTTTTTCTCTCTGCTCTCATGAGAGTTGGGCATATACTAGCCTGTGAAGTCTTTCTCTGATTCATCATTTTGTCTGTCACTCAATTAGACATAATTTTCAAACTGCTTCTGAAAGACCCCCGAGCTGGGGAGACCCTCACTCAAGTCACGGGACGGCGCGATCCCCCAAGAACTCACGAAAGACCGTTCTTGCTGCAAACACACGAGGTTTATTCGGGGAACCAGTGCACTGGGGTTGAGCTCATAACCCACGCAGGGGAAGAGGAGTTCGACCCTGAGCAGCTGAAGTCAGGGGTATTTAAAGGAAAAAACCACAAAGCAAGGGGTGGGGAACGGAAAGAATTTGCGTTACGGGGAAGTACAGAATGTTCTAAGTTAGTCACAAGGCAGTTGCACAAACATTTTTGTGGTTAGCTAGTTCCTGGAACATTGTGCCTCTGGCCCTGGGGCCAGGCCAAGGTCACCCATTTCTTAGGGGAAAGAATGCAGCCAGGTGGGGTTAGGCCAAGCATGCAGTTTCAGTCCTATTTCTGTTTCTGGCCCCAAGTGTGCTCATAAGGGGGTCAGGTCTTTCACTTCCTTCTACAAACTAACTTGACCTTCATTGGGATAAAGGTGTGTGCTAAGGGTGTGTCCATATTCCAGTCAGAGGGATTAAAGACATTACTAAGGGCATGTTTATATATTCCAATCAGAGTAGCCCTGTTGCTGGATTAAAATCCCTCTATATCTATCTTTGTGTAGGTGGAGAGATTCTGGGCCTGGTGTGGGCTTTTGAAACCTACAGTGACACACTTCCTCCAACAAGGCAAGCCTCCTAAGCCTTATAATTCTTTCAAATGGTTCTACTCCCTGGTTTCTAGGCATTCAAATATGAGCCTATATTCAATTCAAATGTAGAGCCCATTCGTATTTAAATCACCACACAGGGGATCTGACGCCATCTTCTGTCCCCCATTGGCACGTCACATAATGTGGTAAACAGACATATGTACAGCCAAAACATCCATACACATAAAAATAAAAACAAAGCCCTTTCTTGTTTTCTTTTCTGTCTCTTCTCTTCCTGATTTTTGGATTTATTGAGGCATGTCATATGTAGCTCAGGTCAGCCTTTAACTCACTATGCAGCCAAAGTTAAGTTTGAATTCTTGATCCTTCTGTCTTTGCTTCCCACACATTGAGATTACAAGTGTGCACCACCACCCCTGGATAAAGCCTTTTATTATTAGAATCTATTATTGACCTCATCATGCTATGGGCATGGATAGAAGTCATACTTGGTACTTTATTTAAGTCTGACATTCTTTAAGCAAAAAGAGCATTCCTTGAAATAGTAACTCCCCTGAAGGTGACAAGAGTCAGTTTCCATTTTTAAGAAGAAGGTCACTTCGAGGCCAGCCTGGTCTACAGAGTGAGTTCCAGGACAGCCAGGGCTACACAGAGAAACCCTGTCTCGAAAAAAAAAAAAAAAAAAAAGAAGAAGAAGAAGAAGAAGAAGAAGAAGAAGAAGAAGAAGAAGAAGAAGAAGGTCATTTCAGTGTTGATCCTGCTACTCACTGATGCAACCCAGAGGCCCGACTTTCTAGAAAATTCTTCCTTATGTTGAAACAAAGTGGGCTGAGGAAATGGCATCAGTGGGCAAAGTGATTGCTGCACAAGTCTGATACTCTGAGCTTTGTCTCTGCAAGTCACAAAAATCCCAGCTCCAAATCACTGGATTCTGTGTCTCTGCAGTCCCAGCACTCCTACTTTGAGACATGAAGCAGAGACAGGCAGGAGAATCACCTAGAAAGTCATCTGACCTGGAGCAAACATCACCATCACCATCATCACCATCATCACCATCATCATCATCATCATCATCAGCAGCAGCAGCAGCAGCAGCAACAAGACCTCATCTCAACAAGAAGGAATGAAAAAACTAAGTCTCAAAAGTTCTCCTCTGACCTCCACATGTACACCATGGTAAGTGTTTGCCTACAGTCTCATCTGTGCACACACATAGAAATAAATAAACATGTGAATGAATATAAATGGATAAATATTTACAAAGCAAAAAAACAAAACAAAACAAAAAAAACAAAACAAAACAAAAAACCCACCTGTGCTCTGCTGGCCTGTATTTGGTTGCTAAGCATTGCTGCCTCAGTCTAGGTATTTTTCTTTTCTTTTCTTTTTTCTTTTTTTTTCTTTTCTTTTCTTTTCTTTTCTTTTCTTTTCTTTTCTTTTCTTTTCTCTTTTTCTTTTTGAAACAAGGTCTCTCTCTCTCTCTCTCTCTCTCTCTCTCTCTCTCTCTCTCTCTCTCTCTCTCTCTCTCTCTCTGTACTCCTGGCTCTTTTAGTGTTCAGTATACAGACCCAGACTGGCCTCAAACTCAAAGTCCTCCTGCCTCTGCCTCTGCTGGGTACCACCATGCCTAGTTTAGGTATCATTGTTTTCCACATGACATTTAAATATGTCAAGAAAGCCATGGTACTGCCAAGTGATTTCCCTCCTCCACCTTTTTTTGTTTTTGTTTGCTCGCTTATTTGCTTGCTTTGAGACACATCTCACTTAATAGCCCAGGCATTGGTCACAACCAACATTATATGCTATAAATGCAGAAAACCTAACTCAGCTTACCATAAGCAAGCACATTAATAATGAAGGGAAAAAATCAGGAGTTTATTTCAGCCTTGGATATCGTTTGATCTGGGAGTGCAACATCAAGAGGTCTTGAGAGTCTTCTGCAATGTTTTTATTCTTGGTTAGAAGTCTGGTAACTTGTGAGAGTCCAAGTTCACATCCTGTCAAATTGACATTCATCAGGAAAGAGCAGCAGAGCTTCCAAAGAAACTGAAAATCTCATTACAGCTGAGCCAATAGAACATGCCTGTAAGCCCAGCACTTGAGGGCTAGCAGCAGACGTCCAAGTTTACCTTCTACTCCAGAGCAAGCCCAAGGCAGACTGAGCCAACTCCTGTGCCCCAGAGAGTCTTATTACATCACCACCCTTGACTCATCACATGCCTGCCTCCAAACCTGATTGGTGTAGCAACACAAGTTGTCTAGTTAGTCAAGTCAACCTCCCAACTCCCATATCATTACTGCTGGAGTTAAGAGAGGTGGTACCTCCATTCAAAATTTGAGTGAGGGAGCAGTGTATTCTAGGTCAGAGTGCTGGTGCCCAGGGGACTGGCAATGGAGCTAGTGATGTTCTCTTCCTCCTCCTCCTCCTCCTCCTCTTTCTTCTTCCTCCTCCTGTTGTTCCTCCTCCTTCTTTTCATCATCTTCTTCTTCTTCTTCTTCTTCTTCTTCTTCTTCTTCTTCTTCTTCTTCTTCTTCTTCTTCTTCTTCCTCCTCCTCCTCCTCCTCCTCCTCCTCCTCCTCCTCCCCTCTCCCCCTCCCCCTCCTTCCTCGTCCTCCTCACAACCTTGATATTTCTTTCTGAGATAAAGTCTTGCTCTATAGTTTAAAATGTCCAGGAACTCACTATCTGGCCTAGAAGTTTGCCACCATACCTGATTCAATCAATCTTTTCTTGTTGCTGTTGCTGTTGTTGTTGTTATTGTTGTTTTTCCCTTGAGATCTTAGGTTAGTCTAGAACTCTGTAGCTGAGGAGAACCTCTGACCCTCTTTCCATCTCCTTAGTGCTGGAGTTATAGGTGTGTACCACCATGTGGTGCTGGGGACTAAACCCTGGACTTCCTGTATGCTAAGCAAGCACTCTGCTGATGGATCCCCAGTCCCACTTGTCTTTTAAGTTCCCAATTAAAGACAAAGGATCCAAAGTGCAAGTCAAGGGGCTCTGTGCAAACGATACATTTAGAAGGTGGCGGAGGCACAGAATGTGCGTGCTTGACTGCAAAGCTTCGTTCACAGCATCTAGGGGAATTCTGAGGACTGGAACTGAACCGTAACGAAGGCATCTCCACTTTCAGTGACTCAGTAACTGCAAGTGACAAAGTAACCAGTGTTAATTAAGCCTTAGTGGTTGATAAACTCCCCCAAAATGTTTCATGTAAGCTACACCTTTCATCTGGAATTCCTGGCAGAGGTAACAGACCATTTCCATGAGTGGCCAGGGACCTACCGGGGTCTTCCCAGCACTGGGGCAGGTGCGGTCATAACAGGAAACCAGTCACCCCTTCAAGGGGATTTTCATTTCCTGGTAGAGATCTGGTGCTGTCTGGTATGGGTCATTAGCTGAGGCAGCCTCAACAGTACGTGTCCAGCAGGGACTCTGGAGTGGTCCCTCAGTGCTGCTGTGGCATGTATCACCGGGCACTGCTTTAAGACAGAGGTGGGAATGCTTCCACACTCAAGGCATGGTCTCTGCTGTTGCTCTGCACACTGCTACACATTTCTCTTGCCTGACTGAGAATAGTTGAAATGCTACCCCCCATGAGACCTGAGAAAGTTAAACTACGTCCTTGAATTGGTTCCTCTCCTCATTGTTGTGACAAATTACCTGACAGAAGTGACTTAAGGGTTTATTGTGGGTACAGTCCACAATGAGGCTGTCTTGGAGACATGAGCTCGAGACAGCTGGCCACATGATACCCACAGTCGGGAAGATGGAGAAGATGAGTACGGTCGCTCAGCTTGCTCTCTCCTCTTTTTTTGGTCCTCTACCCAGCTCATGGGGGCAATACCTCCTACTCAGTTAACACAGTCTAGAAGGTTTAGCTTGGGTGATTCTAGATTCTGTCAAACTCAACAATCATTAATAGCTACCACATTTGATATTGGGAAGATAGTCCTATGTCCCACCCGCAGGATGGTCAACTAGGGTCCGAGGAGGGAACTGTCGAACTAAAGAAGAGACAGGAGACAAGAGATACCTTGGGAGTCAGAAGGTAATCCGATCAAACTCCAAAGAACTTTATTTCGGAGCCGTATATAAAGCACTTAAGGCGGGAAGTAACAGGGATGGGGAAGTTCCAGAAGGTCAACGTTCCTGCCGGATGTCACGTATTGTTGCAAAAACATGATAAGAGGATATCACAAGATCTCCCTAAATCCGCAGGTGGGGACAAACGGGATATCTCTAAAACGGAAGGCTGGTCACCTGATTTCTGGGAAGCCTGAGGCGCCGGACCCAGGAAACTGAAGCTCAGGCCTACTAGTCAGACCAAAGCCTGTTGGTCTCTGACAGTCCTATATGTCATCTGCTTGCCACAGAAACATGAGGACTTGAGTTAAATCTTCAATAGCCACATGGAAAAGCCAGGTTCAGTGCACCAGACTGCATGTAATCCCAATATGAAGAACAGAGGAGGATCCCAGAAGCTTGCTACTCAGCCAGTCCAGATGAATCAGTAAACCCAGATTCAATAAAAAAAACAAACAAACATAGAACAAACAAACTTATTTCAGCTGGGCGTGATGGCACACACCTTTAATTCCCAGCACTTGGGCGGCAGAGGCAAGACAATCTGTAAGTTCGAGGCCAGCCTGGTCTACAGAATTAGTTCCAGGACAGCCAGGACTATGCAGAGAAACCTTGTCTCAAAAAACACAAAAAATTAAATAAAAAAACCCAAAAGCACTATGTTTTAAAATAGCCATTATGCCAACAGGAGAATAAACTGTGATGTAACTACATATATGTTCATATGTGAAACACCAGTTTAAAAGACTAAATTGAAGCCTAGTGGTTGTGGTACATGACTTTAACCCCAGTTCTCGAGAGACAGAGGCAGGTAGATCTCTGAATTTGAGGCCAGCCTGGTCTAAAGAGGGTGTTCCAGAACAGTCGAGACTGCACAGAGAAACCCTGTCTCAAAAAACTGTAATACCCAGCACTTGGGAGGCAGAGGCAGGTGGATTTCTGAGTTCGAGGCCATCCTGGCCTACAGAATGAGTTCCAGGACAGCCAGGGCTACGCAGAGAAACCCTGTCTCGAAAAAAAACCAACCCCCCCCCCCAAAACCCACCACTACCACCACCACCATCACCACCACCACCACCACCACCACCACCACCACCACCACCACCACCACCACCACTGCCATCATCATTATCATAAAGGATAAATTGAGGTGGACACTTATCACTATTAACAAATCTAAAAGAGGTAGGGTTGGGCCAGGTACAGTGGCTCACCTCTGTAATTTCATGACTTAGGAAACAGAGGCAGAAAGATCATTGCAAAGATTGAGATCCTGCACAAGAAATAGGGGCTGCTATCTCACTCATGAAATCCTGGATCCAAATCTCAGCACCACACAGATTGGGTATATCAGTGCAGGTTTGTAATCCCAGCACTTGGAGATAGAGGCAGGAATATCTGAAAGTCAATGTCATCTTCTGTAGATTGTGAGTTTGCAGCCAGCTCAAAAGCAAACACACGCCAATCACAACGTCATCAAAATAAGTAAATAAAAACGACAAATGTTGAAGCAAAACAGAAGGATACACGGAAAACCAAGGCCTGGTCAGTCCAGGCTACATGTGGCATGAAAACACGCGTGCAGACCTGAGTGGTTTCAGACGGCAGAACCCAGGAAACAGCATCAGCATCGAGATAACAAGGCGTTGGCACGGAGGGAGGGGCTCCCAGCGGTAAAGGGGAAACACAGGTATGCCAGCCACACATGGACTCTCAGGCCTCCTAAAGATGGAACAGACAATAATTCTACCTGGAACGCCGTATTAAACCAGGTGGTGCACAGAGATGAGACACCATGTCTCTCCTCTACTCATTTGTTTATGGTACTTTGAAAACTCCATAGCCTAGGCTGGTTTGAACTTACCACAGCCTAGGTTTCTGTTGCAGATGGAGAGTCTCTTGATGAAAACTATGATGTGATTTCGTTAGCTGCTCTTCAAGATGGCACAGAATTGGGTCAGATGGCTTGGGGAAACACGGTAGTCCCAGTAGACTGTACTCAGCTACATGGACCCAGTGAAGGCGGTACTGTGCTGATGGAAGACCCTGACTCCCTCAGGACTTGTTCTATGGCTTCACCACTTAGTGGGGGTGACAAGTGCCTTTGCCTCTCCACTCTTCAAGGTGTTGGGGTTTGTTTGTTCGTTCGCTTGTTTTTGTTTTCAATAAGACAAATGAGATGGTGGTGAGGATAAGCCTTCCTAACTGGGGTATTATGAGAACTAAGTGACACAGAAATAACAAGAAGCAGGGGCTGGAGAGATGGCTCAGTGGTTAAGAGCACTGACTGCTCATCGGAAGGTCCTGAGTTCAAATCCCAGCAACCACATGGTGGCTCAACCATCTGTCATGAGATCTGATGCCCTCTTTTGGTGTGTCAGAAGACAGCTACAGTGTACTTGCATGTGGTGAATGGATGGCTCATGGGGTCGGAGTAAGCGGGTCTGGAGCAAGAAGGAAGGAAAAAAGAAAGAAAGAACAAGAAGAACAAGCACAACTGTGCTTCAATGTCTCAGGGCCCTGTCTTTGGACTGGGGCCAGTCTCCTTTACCTTCATCACAAGGCCTTCCTGCTTCTAACCCCAAGAACTGGGGTGGAGCCGAGCGGTGGTGGCGCACGCCTTTGATCCCAGCACTTGGGAGGCAGAGGCAGGCGGATTTCTGAGTTCAAGGCCAGCCTGGTCTACAGAGTGAGTTCCAGGACAGCCAGGGCTACACGGAGAAACCCTGTCTCGAAAAACCAAAAAAAAAAAAAAAGAAAAAAGAAAAAAAAAAAAAAAAAAGAACTGGGGTGGAAGACTCTGAACTCCAGGCTACTGCTCTCCTCTTAAAGAGAGGGGGGACTGGTCTGCTTCTTACCAACCTACAATTTCATCTCTCTGCTGCTTCTGCTGAGATCACAGGCGTGTGCCGCCATGCCCCTTTATGCAAAGGGATCAAATGCAGGGTTTTGTGCACACTAGAAAAGCACTCTGTAGATGGAGACAGGATCAGAACAGCTCAGGATGACCTGGAACTCACAGCAGCTCCCCCAAAGTGCAGGGGAACTATAGACAATGAGCCACCACACTCAGTTCAGGAAACACAGCTGTTAATCTATACAACGTGGCACAGGCCGGTAGTCCTAACATTCAGGAGGCAGAGGCAGGAGGATGGAGACCAACTTTGGTAACTCAGTGAGAGGTTGTCTTTAAACCAATATGACAACAAGCACATGGTGCTTGCATGTGCTTTTAAGCCTAGTTCTGGGAGGCAGAGGCAGGCAGATCTCTGATTCAAGGCTAGCCTGGTCTACAAAGTGAGTTCCAGGATAACCAAGGACACACAGAGAAACCCTGTCCAAGAACAAAACAACCCCCCCCCCCCCAAAAAAAAACCAGAAAAGCAGAAAGAAAGAAAGAA
>JAPYYD010007274.1:0-10407 GCA_028551405.1 Uromys caudimaculatus
AATTCTTAATGGATTTTTGTATTTCCTCTTGAAAGGCTTCTAGTTGTTTATCTATGTTCTCTTGTATTTCTTTAAGGGTGTTATTCATTTCTTTCTTCACGTCTTCTATCATCATCATGAGAAATGGTTTAAGGTCTGAGTCTTGCTTTTCTGGTGTGTTGGGGTATTCAGGGCTTGCTGTGGTGGGGGAGCTGGGTTCTGATGGAGCTTGGTTTCTGTTCTTTATGTTCTTTCCCTTGCCTTTTGCCATCTTGTTGACTCTGATGTTAGCTGATCTTACTCTGTCTGGTTGTGGCTTGCCCTTCCTGCAGGCCTCTGTGTCAGTACTCCTTGAGGACCAGCTCTCTCTGAGAGGTGTTTGGGTTTGGAGAGCTGTCGCACAGGGTCAGCTCTGGGGTGCAGAATGGAATCAGACGGATCTTGTTCCCAGCTGTCCCTTGGTTCCTATGCCCTGAAGGCTCTGCAAGGGTTCCTCTTGATCCAGTGAGTTTGAACAGAAGTTGTGGTTTTGCCTGTTCTCAAACATGTGTCAGCACTCCTGGGATACCCGCTCTCTCCTGGAGCCTTGTGGCCCAGGCTGAGGTCTCCAGGCAGAGGCCCCTGGTTTCCCAGGCAGAGGTCTCCACCCACAGGTGGAAACCGGAAGGTTCAGAGGTGTCCTGGCCCCGGCTTTTCAGGCCCTGGATCCAAGTGGATCCAGGCGGGTCTGGGTGAGAGGTATTGCTCCCCTTAACCCCACTCACGGGTTTTCCAAGCTCCTGGGAGGGTATCTTTCTCCGGAACTGGTTGGCTATGGACTCCTGGTGGCCCAGGCAGAGGTCTCCACCCACCCCTTTTAAAAAGATTTATTTTTATTTATGTGTATATGTTTGTGTGTAGGTATGTACACATCGGTGTAGCTGTTCGTGGCAGCTGGAAGAGGGTGTCAGATCCCTTGAAGCTGCAGTTACAGGTGATTGGACACTTCTTAGTGTGGGTGCTGGTAACCAAACTGAGGTTATCTGGGAGAGTAGTAATCACCCCTGGCCATGAAGTCCTCTTCCCAGCCCATATTTTTGATTCTAAGCAAATAAAAATCAGTGCTATGGCTGTATGAAAATAAATTTCAAATTAGTGACTATGGTGGTTTTGATATGCTTGGCCCATAGGAAGTGGCATTGTTGGGAGGTGTGGTCTTGTTTGAAGAAGTGTGTCATTTTTAGGGTAGGCTTTGTGACCCTCCAGCTGACCATCTTCTCCTAGATGTTGAACTCTCAGCTCCTCCTGCACCATGCCTGCCTGGATGCTGCCATGTTTCCACCTTGATGATAGTGGACTGAACCTCTGAACTTGTAAGCCAGCCCCAATTAAATGTTGTCCTTGTAAGAGTTGCCTTGATCCTGGTGTCTGCTCACAGCAGTGGAAACCCTAACTAGGACAGTGACATTGAAATCAATGGAGACCTGTGGCCTATTAATAATGTGATTATGGCTTCAACTGTACAACTGTTGTTGCTGCCCTAATGTTTCTGAAAGGGCTTCAAATATGCATGTATGTGTTTGTTTCTGTGTGTGCATGTGTGTATTTGTGTGTGTGTTTTTTCTGTGTGTGCATGTGTGTATTTGCGTGTGGGTGTGTTTCTGTGTATGAATGTGTGTGTTTGTGTATGTGTGTCTGTTTCTGTGTGTGCATGTGTGTGTTTGTGTGTGTGTGTCTGTGTCTGTTTCTGTGTGTGTATGTGAGTCTGTGAATTCCAGGAGCTGCAATATGTACTCTGTTGAGGATAGACTTGGACAATAGTAACTGACTGATGGGCGGGACCAGAGCCAGACCAATGAGAAACAAGCTGTGACGTCTTTCTGCTTAGAGTTGGAGGGTGGCAGTCTGTGATCTCTGATGATGGGTGCTGTGATGTGTGATCGATGGTGATGGTGCGGGGTCCACACTCTCTTTGAAAAAGTGGCTAATGATCTGTTATTGTGATGAGTTTTATGATCAGTTGTTCCCAGCTTGGCGGAGGAGAACACCTGTGTGATGATTTCTGTGCCCCGTTTCACCTCTATTCTTTTTAAAGATATATATATTTTTTTTAACAAAAGAAAAATAAGGATTTATGTTTTATGCTGTTGTAAATAAAACACATGTAGGTATATGTGGAATAATATAATGTTGGGTTAAAAATGTAATGAAAGAATAATTTACAAGTAATACAAGGATTTCAAATGTGTTATAAACAACACTGAGATTGAATTCATTAGTTATAGACTAATCCAATTCATCTATGTACATGGACTGATACATCTGATCAGAAATATTTATAATATCTAAAATAATATCTCTAAATTTTGTATTTTGGTTCTATCTGAAGCAATTATGAAACATTAGAAAATAATTTTTCAAACATACAAATATAAATATATTTATCAAAATAAATAAATGAAAATATAACAAAGTGATGGTCAATATAGAAATACTATCTATTTCACTACATTATTTTCTTGCATTTCTGAATATTTTTGTTTAGGTCACTCTCAAACAATTAGTTTACCTTAAAGATAATCTCAAATACAGTTTGAGACCAAAGGAAGAAAAGTTACTAAGAAAGCCTTGCACGGCTGGCTTTTGCTGTGGGCAAATGCATTTCAATCCATTCCTGAACCCATTCAGAAAATTTTCTGCAACCATGTAGACTGTTTTTCCTGCCCTTCAAGGCTGTACCTATGTCAAGACAATGCTCCTTCCTGTCTTGAAAAAAAGCCTTGTGGCAAAAAGCAAAGAAAAACTGGGGTGAGATTATGAATAAAATGAGACTCTGTTAGAGTTTGGGGAACTTGCAACTCTGGCAATGAAGAGATAGGAGAGTGGAAGGCATGCAGCCCAGGGAATCCTTCACAAAGGGGTAAGATAACATGCGGAGACTTCTAACACAGTCACAATGTTTAATATGGATGGCAACTTATTCTTTAAAGATACTTTTTGGCTTTGCAAAGATTATCTATCTTTTACCTCATTGGTTTCTTCACTATCCATTTCTTCTGAATCTCTTTGTAGAAGTGTTACATTTGTCACTTGTTGGCACAGGTTTCTTCTCCCGTAGGTCCTCTCAGCAAGCACAACTAAAAAACACATGCATGGATACATTTTAATTTGTGGATATTCCCATATTAACCAAGTTATTGAAAATCTACAATGCAGTACCATGGAGATAATCCTGCGGCTTTTATAAAGGCTGTCACAGCCATGTTACATAGTCTACAGTGTGCTGTGAAGATAGATCCTATAGCGCATGCCCTCTGTTGTTGAACATTCCAGTTACTGTTCAGCGAACCTCGTGCGGGATGTCGGAGGTGAGAAGGCAAAGCTGTGTGCTTGTGTTAAGCGCCATCTCACTGTGGTTAGGACAGTGTCCATGTACCTTCCCTTATCTCCCCTACTTCCACTTTTCCTTCAAGTTGAATTAGCTTTGGGAAGGCTGCTACTTAGGGAGATGGAGGAGGAGGAGGCATGATCCTCTGACTGAGGAAACATTCCAGAAATCGGAGAGAGGCTCCTGCTTATGCTTTAGGGGACAGAGAGCACTCACACTGAAGCTGTTTCCTGCGACAAGCTCTTCTATGGTCCGTAGATCTTTAGAAGAAAGGCTTTCATAGATTCTCATGGGAAGTTGGGTCCCTGTCTCTGTTGAGCAGAAGGTCTGGAGAAAGGGGAGACTGTTTAGCAACAAGGCAACAGGGCAGGGAGAAGATGCTGGAAAGACAGTGAGAGGTAACATGGAAGGAGGTCTCTACATCGCCTGCTATGTCCAGGTTCATAGTTATTGGGAAACAACTTCTCCAAGGAGCTTATTCAGCTTTACTAGGCCGAGGGAGAGTTTGTAACACACAGTAAGAGCAATTTCTACTGAGAATGGACCAGGACCTATTGAAATCAAGGGGAAAGAATCAGAAACAAGTTCTTCAGTGGAAAGGACAGCGAGAGTACCAACAACAGAGCAAGAAGACCACTCTGATGCTGAGCCAGCTTCATCCTAGAAGGTTATTGAATTCTTAAGTTCCAGGTTTCTCACCACCACATTAGACATATCATGATGATATTTACCTTTACGGTATTATGAACCTGTAATATATGTAAGGGTGATACAAAATACTATTGAGAATAGCAAGAAGACTCACAAAATGGTGGAACAATATGGCTGGATGATTGCCCAGTGGTTAAGAGCACTGCTGTTCTTCCAGAGCATGTGAATTATGTTCCCAAAATCCACGTTGAGCTACTTACAACTGCCGGAAGCTCCAATTCCACTGCATCAGATGCCCTCTATGGCTTCTGTGGGCGTCCACATACATGTGGCATTCACTCACACAGACACATAAATAAAAATACTAATGAAAAAATCCTCAAAAAGACAAAAGGAATGGTAGAAAAGAAAAAGGATTGAAGAGAATGAGTCTAACAAGAGGTTTGTTAAGGGTGGCCTATTAAGAACATGTTAGTGAACCCAAGTCTGGAAGCTCATATCACAAACAAATAAACAAAACAAAAAAAACCCAAGACAAGAATAAAACCCAATGTCTAAACAAATGTTTGGAGGAAGAAGGCTTTATCCAGTAGCTAACTTAATACAAGAGTGCAGAAGCTTTTTTGTTTATGAATCAGGTTTTCTTTATCAGGAAGTTTAGCTACAGGACAGGACTAACATAGAGACTGACAAGCTTATTAAGTGGAGGGAAGCCCGTGTGTTTTCTGGGATTAGGTAGACATCATTCAGGAATTTAGCACTATCTTTTCTCTTTTATTTTTTGTGGTGAGGTGTTTCCTGTCATGGCACCTGGCAGGTGGGTGTCTTCGGCTTTGAAGGAGAGTGAAAGGTAAGTGAGATCCATGTTATAGCTTTGGGTAAAATATTTATCAAATGCCCAACAGGCTCCTTACAGAGTTGAGTAGTGAAGAAGAGAGACTATGAAATCAGAGATGTCGAGCCTTTTCACCCTTTCCAGACATATGCAGGCCAACTGGACAGTCAGTGTTTTTGTCAAAATGGCCTGCAAGTCCCTCAAGAAGTCTGCTAAGCAAATGTTGTCATCATAACCTACACGGCAGAGGTGCTACCTGAAGTATAGTTACTTGGAGACTGTAATGCATTACTCAGAAGTGTGGCCTTTTAGTGCTCTTTTTAGTGGTGTCAGGAAAGGGACCCAAGGCCTTAAGCATTCTAGACAAGTGCTTTACACTGGAATATATCCTGAGACTTCAAATAAGTTATTTTTGAGGTACCCAAGAGTGAGTCAAGTTAGGGGGGTTATTCAGTTTTTTTCTTTTTCTTTTTCTTCTTTTTTCTTTTCGAGACAGGCTTTCTCTGTGTAGCCCTGGCTGTCCTGGAACTCACTCTGTAGACCAGGCTGGCCTTGAACTCAGAAATCGGCCTGCCTCTGCTTCCCCAGTGCTGGGATTAAAGGCATGCGCCACTGTCTGGCCAGTTTTTTTTTTTTTTCTTCTTAGAAATAGAAACACAAAGAAACATGGGAAAAAAGAGGAAACCCTAGATTTATAGTCTGAGTAAAAGAACAGGGACAAAGATGGCGCAGAGACTGAGGGAATGTCCAACTAACAATGGGGCCAACTTGAGACCCACCCCAAGGACAAGAACCAATTCCTGACTCTACTAATGATACTCTGTTATGCTTACAGACAGGCACCTAGCATAACAGTCTTCTGAGAGGCTCCATGCAGCAGCTGACTGAAGCAGATGCAGAGACCCAAGCCAAACACTGGAGCTTGGAAGCTCTTATGAAAGAGTTGGGGGAAGGATTGAGGACCCAGAAGGGGATAAGACCTCTACAGGAGTCAGCTAACCTGGTCTACTTGGGGCTCTCAGAGATTGAGCAACCAACGAAAGAGTACACACAGGCTGGAACAAGGCCCCTAGTACACATGTAGGAGATGAGCAGAGATGAACAGCTGAGTCTTCATGTGGGTCCCCAACAACTAGAGCGGCCTGTTGCTAAAGCTTCTCCCTGTCTGTGGAATCCGTTCTCCAGCAGGGATGCCTTGTCTGGCCTCACTGGGAGAGGATGCACCTAGCCTTGCAGTTGCGCTAGGGTAGAGGGTTCAAGAACACCTTCTCAGAGAGTAAGGGGAGATGGCAGAGGGACTGTGTGAGGGGGGACCAGGAGGGAGGCAGCGATCGGGATATAAAATAACAAACAAACAAGCAGTGAAGGCGTCCTTGACGTATTATAGGATTTCAGAAACTTAATGCCTTCCAGAAACTTTACAAGATGAATGGCATTGGCAGTCTTCTTGTGGGCCTTGACTGATTGTCATACAAAGATGTCACCCCAGCCCTTCAGTTCTTATCTGAAGAAGCATATATGTAGTTCCTTAAAAGCCAGAAGGGGCTGTTTCTATGGTAGATTCTCCTTTACCAACACTTCCTGCTTTTGTCTCTCAATTGCAGTCAGCCACGCC
Source organism: Uromys caudimaculatus (assembly GCA_028551405.1). Taxonomy (NCBI): domain Eukaryota; kingdom Metazoa; phylum Chordata; class Mammalia; order Rodentia; family Muridae; genus Uromys; species Uromys caudimaculatus. Next base: position 6,448 of record JAPYYD010007274.1, read on the forward strand.
CACTGGATCCAAAGTTTTTACACCTTTTTCTTTCTTTCTTTCTTTCTTTCTTTCTTTCTTTCTTTCTTTCTTTCTTTCTTTCTTTCTTTCTTTCTTTCTTTCTTTCTTTCTCTTTTGTTCCTTTATTTTACTGAGAGTCTTCCTTTTGAACTTTGACTTTCCTTTCTCAAAGCTGTGGAAGAAGTTTTAAGTGGGGAGGGAGAGGAGAGAAGATGGAGAGTCCAACATCTTATTAATCTCTGTTTCTTCCTGATTGGATGGGCGACTGAGTTTCCAGAATCTTGCTCTGTGACTGTTGAGGTGTGGAAGGCAAGTTGGTTTAGGAGCACATGCATCCTGGTTTTGAACCATGTATTATGCACTTAATTATTTGATCAAGTAGCAGTGGTGGAAACAGTACAACTAGTCCTCCTGAGGCGAGGCACAAGGTAAAGGATATTTTAAAAGATGGTCCTTTCTGAGCATGCATTCAGAAATCTGTCTTTTCAACCAGATTTAGAAAGTACTGGTTTCCAACTGCCCCCCACCCCCCACCTCCCCCAGTTTCGAATTTTACAATACATTCCAGTTACCTTGGATTGTTCATGAAGATTCTAGGGTTCCTCCCAGAAATTATGAATCAGTAGGATTGGGTGGGGCCCTGACTTGAATCCTCATGTCAGTTATCTTAGGTGATTCTGTTGAGACCCTTTTCAGGTCTCAGTTTGAGACTTCTTCCATTTAGCTCTTTTAACCCTGGCTGCTGTCACCCAGAAGCTTTTTAAAGACTACCAATGCCTGGATGTCGTCCCAGATCAGAGTGTGAGGGAAGTGAGTGCTTGGGAACTGGATTTGCTAAATGTTCTGTGGTGATGGATTCAGCCAGGACAGACAGGATTCCAGATTGACAACAATGTTGACAAGTAGTGGCATGCACAGTGTTTACACACAACTCAAGGTGTCTATCAAAACCTTGCAATAATTATGTGTCTGGTATAGTTATTCTTGTTTTGAAAATACAGGCTAAGAGAAGTTGCTGGTTGATCTAAGGGTGAGTATAGTCCTAGGGCTGGTGGTCTCTCTGCCACGCCCTTTCTGTGCATCTTAGTGCCTCCTGCTGAGGCTTGTTTTGGAAAAACAAGCTTACTGCTCATCATATGTCTTAAAAAGCAATTCCTCTCTTGTCTGACATCATAGCTTAGGTTACGTGCCTGTGATGGGTTGAATGACCAATAGGTTGGATGCAACCTTGCCAGTGGATAAATTCAGTGTTTGTGAGGAATGCTGGATATGAGGGAAAAAAATGAGGTCTCCCTCATCAACACTAGTGACTTCCACTTGCTGAGGCTGGAACTACCCCGTGAGAGCCAGTCTGTTCTGGCCTGGAAGGTGATCTCCTGGCACAAGTACCTCTTGTTTCTCCAAGTTCAATTATCTTGCATCTCAGTGAGAATTAATTCATTAGTAAAGATGGAAAAAGAACAGTTGATATAGTGGTCCCTCTCCCAGCTTCTCTCTGCAGCATCCTCTATAGAGGGCCACAGCAACAATCTAGTCATCTCTCTTTTCAGTTGCCTACGATGACATTGGCTGCTGGACTGCACAAGTGTGGGCGTGGCTACACAGCCTTACATCTACTCATGGTTACTCACAGAGCACATCCAATTGCTAGGAGCGATTGTTCACTATCATTACATGCTCCATCCACTGCTCCATTGACTCAAGGATTAAGAAAGGAATGCTTTCAGCTAAATGCAAGGATCATAGATGTTTCGTGAAGTTGTACAGAATCTTGGGGGTGAATTTCACACTGTAAGTCACAATACAGAAATTTTTATTTTAATGGTGCATTTGAGTTTTGACAGAGGCACTAAGAATCCAAGTTTTCGGTTTTTCAAGAGAATTATGGAATGAGATCTTGAATGTGACTGAGACACTTACTTTCATCTGATACAAAGCTACAAAGAAACCCTGTCTGCAATGTGTGTGTGCTTCATGTGAGTTTCTCCCCTAACCACTACCATGATGAGCAGTGTGTTTCAACAAGATGGCGGAGAGGTCAGTCCAGCTTGCTCTATGTGCCAACAACTCCACCTTCGACTCTGGAGGCCTCCTTGTCTTCTACTTTATTTTCTCCTTAGAACTTCAGTGACAGTCTATAATTGTGTATAAAGGGAACCATACACCATGTGGTCTATTCTTTCTGGCTTCCTTCACCTAGTGTAACGTTTTGAAAGGTCATCCATATTGTAACATGTATCAGACTAGATTTGTTTTTAAGGTTGCAATACTACTCCTTTGTATGGATATACCACATTGTGTCGATCCATACATCAATCCAGATACATTTGAACAAGGTGCTATGGACCTTTGTGCATGAGTTTTCAGGGACATGAGTCTTCATGTTGAGGGTGTTATTGAGGAGTGAAACTGGTGAGACATATGACAACTCAGTGTCTAGCATTTTAATGAAATATCAGACTGTTTTTACAAAGCAGTTGCATTATTTTATTTGTAACCACAAATATAAGAGGGTGTCAGTTTCTCCACATAGTCACCAGCATGCACACTATAGTCTATTTTTTTGTTGTCACCATCTTAATAGTAATGTGCTCTTTTGTGATTATTTCCCCAGTGACTAGTGATTCTGATTATTCTTTCATGTGCTTATTGCCATTGGTATATATTTATACAAATGCCTCTTTAAATTCTTAGCATATAAAATGTTGGATTGTCTTTTTATTGTCAACAGGTAAGGACTCTACATATTTTACATGCAATTTCCTTATCTGATTTTCAAATATTTCCTCCTATTCTGTGGGTATTCTTTTGTTTTTCTGGTAGTGTCTTTTTCAACATAAAACTTTAACTGCAATAAAGACATAAGAATTATTGATTTAAACTTACAATGAACTTGTGGAGCTAGTAACAGATAATGAATGTTTAGTCAGGTACTAGTCTTAATGGACAGACATGTAAACATTTCTGCTGTAACTCTTTCTCATTTTATGACATGAACTATTGTCTTGCTACAAACTTAGGGAATGTAAAGATATTTGGAAAACCATGAACAATTATCCTGAGAAAGTACAAGAACTAAGAATGACAATAAGATGGTGGTGGAGTTTTCTTCAGCTTTACATTTGTTCCTTTCCTTTCCTTTTCTCTGGCTCACGAAGAGTTAAGAAACTCCAAGCCTCTTGCCTGGCCAGTAAGAGGCCTGAGTTGTGGAGAAAAATATCAAAGTAATTCTCTTAATTCTCTTCTGCTAACATCAGGAGCTAATTACCAGAAATCAACAGCTTTTGGCCTTAGAATAGCAAAGAGTATAGACAAAAGAATCACCAAAGATAAAAGAACTTTGGCCCCGATAGATTGCTGACTCCATACTCCTTCGCTTCCTTCCTTGGGAGATCCCGAGATGCTGTGACAGACACTGATACCTCCTCTCCACCATTCCTTATAAATGGAAAAATGCTGGAAAATGCATCAAATGTGGAATTTCTCTCTCTGGTTGTCTCCTTAGGACTTTGAGAGGACTCTACTTTTCTGGTTAGTTCTTTCATGCAGACCATTTTAAATACTTTTCTAGCTCTTGGTTTCTGAGTGTCTTCAGTGGAAAGGTTGAGCAGACTATCCTGATCTCTGTTACTGGAAATGGTAACACTTTGCTCATTTTTGGCTATCATTTTCCCCTTTGAGGTATGCGTGATGACTTAAAGATCTTCCTTAGTCCTGTTGATTCAGTGACAACCCAATCACTGTAGTGTGGGCTGACCTTCCATTCAGAAACGCAAACAAAGTGGCATCACCCCCATCCATTTCTTTCTGACTGGTAGATAAGAGTCCACAGACTTCAGGAACATCAGAGCGGAAAGTTCGTTTCAAGGGTGTGGATATATGTGTGCAGCTGTCCACTTCAGCGTGTGCAGCTGTCCACTTCAGCGTGTGCAGCTGTCTACTTCAGCGTGTGCAGCTGTC
>JAPYYD010007275.1:0-10407 GCA_028551405.1 Uromys caudimaculatus
AAAAAAAAAAAAAAGATTTTTTGTTTTGTAACTAAAAATTTCATGAAATTGTTACTACATGGAGCGTGGAATTGGGGAAACCTGAATCTGTGTTCCTAGCCATGGACACTTGTTTTTGGCTCTAGTATAAACTACCTGTTATTTATACCATCTGCTGTACAGATATATATATATATAAACTGTCATCAAAGATCAGACAGCAAACGGTTTACAGTAGCTGGTCTTTGCTACTTTGCGGGTTCTTATTTTTTCCCACCCTTTATCCCCCCAGTTTTATCTCCTAACACTAGATAGAGAAACAAGGATAGAGGGGAGAAAAGGAATAGGAAAATCCCTGAATGTAATTTCTTACCTTTTGTTTCTTCTTTGACTTCTGCTACTAACAAGTTTGCAACCAACCTCCACAAACAACCATCAACCACCAACCACCAACCACTGACCCTGCTTCTTGGGGGCCCTTGCGTTTATGTACCCTCTGAAAACTTCCCAGAATTCCAAACATCACACAATCGCAGAAACTATCTGTACCTGGCTAAACCATGCTTCTGCTAGAGCACAAGGCAAATCATGGTCAGCTGCTGCGGACAGTCCGAAGTAGCCCCACATCCTTGCACCTGGGATTAAAACAAAAGCACATTCTTATAATATTTCTGTGTTTTTAAAAGAAACCAAAATTCCAGAACTCTCATTACGGTTTACCTTTGTGATTGACATAGCCTCTGCAGCTGCTTAGCGACACCACTGCAGCACAAAGCAGCCATCCACACTATTCGAATAAGCAAGCACACTAACAGGATAAAACTTTATAGACAGTGAAAATTGACATTCAGATATTCATATGTTACACAATATTCTGTTACTTTTTCATTTTTATTTGTTTGTTTGTTTGTTTATAGAGAAGTTATCACTATGTGGTTCAGGTTGGCCTCAAACTTACAATTCTCTTGACTCAGCCTCCCAAGTGCTGAGATTATGAGCGTATACCACCATACCCATCTTACAAACATTTCAGCTCAGGCTAAATTTGGCCCACAAGCCCTGACATATTGAACCCTGTATTAATTCATCCACAAAAAGCCAAGTTCCCGGATCTGGACCTTGGAATCACTCTGCCCTTCCTCCTCTTTGATTGTCTTTGCACTTGCCCAACCCTGACCTCTGATCCCCAGATTGACACTAGTTCCTAGGACCCAAGGTAGAGTCAGTACTATGTACTCCCTCACCTGCCTTAACAAGCCTCTTCCTGGGGGACCAAATGACCCCTTCCCAGGGATAAGTCACCTTTTGGACAACCCACATGAGAATTCAAAAGCAAGTATTGATCCTTGGGGTTGGGCAAACTGCTCAGTGCATAGAGTACTCACTGAGCACTTATAAAGCCCTAGTTCCTTCCCCGATGCCACATACTATGAGGTATAGACATAGCAGTACACACCTTCAATCCCAGTGCCTGGGAGACAGAAACAGGAGGATCACCAGTTCAAAAATTCTCCTCAGCTCCACAATGAGTTTAAGGCCACCTTGGGCTACATGAGACCCCATTTCAAAGGATGAGGAAGAGGAGGAAGAAAAGAGAAAGAAATCTAGCCTTACCACCAGTTTGCAGCCCCTTGGCCTAAGTTCAGAGGCATGCCTAACCATAGGTAAGACTGCTAAATCACACTGACAGGCTGCTCTTCACAAACTGCCCTCTTTGCATTTCATCCTGATGTTCTCTTGACACTCAACTCTTTTCCAGTGGATTAGTTTTTAGCTGCCAGCCAGTTCTATAATCACTATCCCCTGGGGTCAAGTTCAAAGAGAATTCCAATGCGATTAAGTAAACTTATGCAAGTGGTAGATTTATGTACTACTGTGCTATTCTTTGTGATGTCCGCACTGGGGGCAGGGAATCTTAAGACCTTCAGTGGCTCTGTTGATTTATGAAGAGATTAACTCATCAGTCTCCACTGTGGATGAAAGCACATTGGGACATTTGAAATTCAAAGTTACTGTGCTCTCAGTTGAAGAGGAGGAGACCCAAACAGAGGATAATTAGGAAGAAAGGACCTGTGATGAATGCCTGCTGTTTGTGAATGCGTGCAGCTCATGGAGAGGGGTAGGTATTTCACTCTATCATCACTGTGAAATTGAACTGTAAATGGTACCTGGATCAGTGGGCTGGAACTGCCCCATGCAGGGAGTTAATGGAAACATAGAGAGGTTTTCTCTTTTAACAAAGTACTTCAACAATTATCTCAGCACGCCCACAGAACAGGGAACCAGCACTGTGTTACCCAGGCATTTAGAGGCATATATATGTATATGTATATGTATATGTATATGTATATGTATATGTATATGTATATGTATATGTATATGTATATGTATATAACTGAAATAAGCCATGAGCTATCTGATCATTGTTAGGGACAATATATATAATTATATACCCTGACATCTTTGGGAGACAGATGCTGGTTTTGATTTGCCACTGGCAGAATGTTATATCTGGGACCCTAAGTCCTCTGCAGCCACCAAAAGCCTGCTCAAGGGGTTCAAGTTAGATCTCTCTCCCTGCAGAAGATTCAACTCTCATCTCTCCACCTTCCACAGGCAAGAGCCCCATTTTACAGTTGACAAAACTGAGGTTTGGAGGGCTCCCAGGGCAAAACTAGGGCTAAATTGAGTCAGCTGACTGTATTCTTTCATTTCACCATAACAGTAGGATGGACCTTCAGCATCCTGGAATATTCTCATGATTCATCCCCTAAACCAAACTCAAACAAACTTTGAGCTCAATCCAAAAGTTCAGGGTGAGGACAGGCAGCTGTCAGGGTATTTGACAGAAGTGACTTAAGAGAGAAGAGGTTTACATTGGCTTATGGCTTCAGGGAAGTTTCAGTCCATCACGCAGGGAAGGCACAGCAGCAGGAGCTACTTAATCAGTGCGGTTGGTGGAAGGGTGTGGCTCCTCACATGGAGGCTGGATGGGAAAGCAACAGGACTAGATGAAAAGCCAAACTAGAACCCTCAAGGGCCTGTCTTCAGTGACAGCTGCACACTCACAAGCTCTTAAAATAGTGCCACCAGCTGGAGACCAGGTGTTGCAATACATGAGCCATGGGGACATTTTATGCACAAACTGTTAACAATGGCCAAGGCCAGTTGATGTGTACTTCTGTGAAACTCATGCTTTGACCAGCTCATGCAGAGATTGCCAGTCTTTCCAATTGCTTTCTCTTCCAGTCAATCCAAGAAGAGGGAGGGACCTCTTGGAAAAAAGCAGACCTGGCAGATGGGGCTGGCTGCTTGGAGGACACCTTTTTGGGGCTCCAGACATGGGACAGGAAATACCAAAAAGAAAGAAGGACCCAGCCACCATCATGTGGCCAGCCCAACTCCATGTATTCCCCTCCACCCTCTAGGTTTCCCCATATTCTTCAAAATATCCAGTCCTTGCCAGTCTCTCAACTTAGTAATTCTCCTCCATCCCTCTCTCTCTCCTTTTCTTAAAAGAGACAGAAAATGCCATAGTCCTGTTAAAAATCCTACCTTAGGCTCCTCTTTGCCTCAAAACCACAGTCTAATACCCTGACCAACACTGAGGGTCTCGCCTTCCTCTTCTGCTTCACCCAGTCATCTGTCTATCCAAACTCGCTGAAGTGGAAACTTAAGAGTTCTTTAGAAAGTCAGTTGTGTTGGATGGTGTTTTGCTGGGGCGAACACATGAAGGAATGTTTCGCTGAAGTGGACACAGGTGAAAGGATGTTTTGCTAAAGCAAGCATGTGAAAGGACACATGATGAAGGATTCTTCACTAATGACAGGCATGTATTGGTCCACCTTACATTGCATAGTTGAGCTCCATTTGTTAGGATTCCATAGAGAGTAACACACCAAAAACTTCTGGGGGTATGATGCAGCTTCTTGCTGCTTCTTTGGACTCAAGCTAATCGGCAGAATGATGTCAGCTGAGACAGACTCACGTGCTGATGCAGGACCCATGGAGGATATGTCATGTTTGGAGGGAGTATAAAAAAGACCACGGACAGTGAGGGAGGTTGAGCTTGGCTTGCTTACATAGCTAAACCTTCTTCTTCTTCCTCTTCTTCCTCCACCTCCTCCTCCTCCTCGTTGTCGTCTTCTTCTTCTTCTTCTTCTTCTTCTTCTCCTCCTCCTCCTCCTCCTCCTCCTCCTCCTCCTCCTCCTTCTTCTTTGAAAAAAGAAAGCATTTTTTCCCACAAAGAACAGGATTTTATCTTTACAACTTGTGTACAGTTTCTTTTCTTTTTGGATATTTACTTTATAGACATTTCAAATGTTTTCCCCTTTGGAAACCCCCTATTCCATTCCCCCTCCCCCTGCCTCTATGAGGGTGCTCCCACACTCACCCACCCACTCCCCTCTTCCCTTCCTAGCATTCTCCTACACTAGGGCTAAACACTTCTTGGTCTCACAACGTAGCTGATCTTTGCGGAACTTTTCCTGGTGTTCCTCTTGGCTCTGGTCCCTCCTGCTGACTTGTGCTGAGGCTGAGGCCTGGCTCTCTCTGCTAGGTCATGCCACTGCTGCTGCTATCCCAACACTACTGAATTGGACTGCTGATATACCCATGAAGTGTTCGTGAGTGGATCAAGCTGCTGCTGCTGACCTGTGAACTGAACTGCCGATTTCCTGACAATGCAGATAGGATTTGCTCCAAAGAGCCATTTCTAAACAGGTCCACTTCCCCTGTATCCTTTCTTTTCCATCACCTCTGGTGGGAGGAAAGGAAGGTTTAGAAGCATTTAAGAACCATCATTAAAAATAGGTTATGAAAAAATTAAAGTTATACACACACACACACACACACACACACACACACACACACACACACACACACACACACCGCTGCCCAGTCTACAACCACCTGACTCTCTGTACTTCTGCTCCTATGGTTCCTTAGCCAGTAGCACCCTTTCCAGTCCATGACCTCTTCCTTCACAGAAGTTTCCCTGGTGCCTCCATCAAAATGAGCAGTCCTCTCTATCCAGTGCAGGTTCCACACATCTCTTTCATTCTGTTATAACCTCTGCTTGCTGTTTGCATGTTTTTTCTCCAACTAGATGGAATCTTCTTTCAGAAAATACCTAGCTCCCCTTCCGTAAGGCACTGGGGAAAGTGTCTAAGTCAGCTGCTATAGCAGTGTACTGTGTACTGGGCACCTTAGTTACAAAAGGAAGACATTGCTTACAGACCTGGAGGCTAGAGGCCCCAGATCAAGACACCAGCATGGGTGGGTTCTAGTGAAGACATCTTTCTGGGTCACATACTGAAATCTCCCTAATTTTAACATGGTAAAGAGAAAGTGAGAGAGACCTTTGGGTTGCTTTCACAAGGACACTGATTCATCCATGAAGTCTTCACCCTGTTACTTAATTACCTCCCAATGTTTCTAATTCAGTGTCACTGATACTATGATTTCCACATGTAATGGGGGGGCTCAAACAGTCTGCATATGCACAGGAGAGCCTTTGTGGTGCCCTGCGAATCCTCTTCACAATGGAGACTCCTTCTAAACTCTAAAAGGACTATGCTACTGTGCAATACCTTTTTTGTCATTGTGACAGAATGCCTGTAATAAATAACTTTAAAGGAGGAATAATGGTTCATATTTTCAAAGTTTTCTGTCCATGGTTGGTTAATTCCATCACTTTGAGCATGTGGTAAGGAAGAATATCATGGTGAGCACATATACCAGAGCAAAACTCCTCACCTCATAACAGCCTGAAACCAATGAGAAATTAGAAAGAGATGGTTCCAAAACATGAAACATGCCCCCAGTGACCCACTTCTTCTAAATGGGTCTTACCTTCTAAAAGTTCAACCATCTCCTGATAATGCCATCATCAGATGCATAGGAAGCCTTCAAAGTGAACTTTAGATGGAAATCTAAGGTCCCAAACAACACATTATTAGAGCACTCACCAAGGAGCTGTGCCAGCCATAGCCTCAAGTTGATATACACAGGCATAGCAGAGGTACATGAAGCACAGCCCATGGAGAGGTTAGACTCTTATAGTCCACAAAGAGCAGGATGCAGAAGGCTCTTCCTATGCTGTGCATCGAACCAATCCAGGAGGAGATTGAGCCTCCATGGTTTATTATACATCCCTACGAGTAACCAAGAAAAATTTTCTATCCTTGACCTTCATTATCTAAAATCTTAAAGAGATCACAGCACAATTTGGGAGTAATGGAACCCATTCTATACCATTCTATCAAAAAAGATCTATTCCTACAATGCTTAGGTAAGATGTAAATTTTACCAGCTCTTTGGAGGGAAGACACTTTAGATTACATACCACAAGTAAAGCTTACTAAAAATCATCTTTACCAATTCTGTCAGTCCTCCAGCCCCTGGCTAGCTTCTCTCCTGTTATGATTCATATCTATTATGTCCCTAAGGGCTCATAGATTCTTGGTCCCTAGGACAGTAACACTCAGAGGTGAAGCTTCTGAGAAATGATTGCATTGTGATGGGTCCGACCTAATCTGTGGGTTAATCTAATGATGGACTCATAATCTGGTGACTTTAGGGGTGATAGAGGCTGGGAGATCAGACTGAAATGGAGGAAGTAGGTCACTGGGGAGTGTGCTCTGAGAAGGCTATGTTTTATCCCAGTTCATGTTCATATTCTCTCTCTCCCCCTCCCTCCTTCGTCCTTCTCCTCCTTCCTGCTCCATCTTTCTGCCCCACTCTCCCTTGTCTCCTCTCTGTCATAAGTTGCTCTATCACATGGTCTGTACCATAACGTTTGTGTTCACTCAGGACCCAAAAGCCATGGAGCTACGTGATCTAGACCGAAACCTTTGACATTGTGGTCCAAAGTAAATCTATCCCCCTTTAAGTTGATGCCATCAAATATTTTCTCACAGTATATTAAGTCACTTCTCAAATTCTATTATCCCCATTTATGGTCCTTACTAGAATCCCTAGTAAGCAGAAAGGACACTAGTCATCTACTGCACCTGACAGGATGGGTGTTCTTATCCTCCGGCCACATCCTAGGCTTCTTACGATATACACTTAAGTTCAACCCTCACCCCCCAAAAATACAGTATCTTGGTATGAGAAAGAGTGTCACCAAGAGAACAAACTATTGGGTCATCTCCACAATGACATGATAATAATATAACTGTTGTTTCTCATGAATTGGGCACTTGGCACTTTTTAAAAATTTACAATCCAGCCATTGCCCCACCTGCTGGTCCCCAGTTCCACAGTTCCTCATCCAATTCCTCCTCCCCCCTGTCTCCAAGAGGATGCTCCACCACCACTAGGCCTCCCTCCTCCCTGCAACCTCAAGTCTCTCAAGGATTAGGTATATCTTCTCCCACTGAGACCAAACCAGGCAGTCCTCTACTATATATGGGTCAGGGGCCTTGGACCAGCTCATGTATGCTGCCTGGTTGGTGGCTCAGTGTCTGGGAGCTCCCAGGGGTCCAGGTTGGTTGAGACTGCTGGTCTTCCTATTGGACACTTTTAAAGGCTCTGATATGCATTGCCTCACAGATTGCCTCCAGACACCTGAAACAGGTAACCTTACTAATAAGATAAGAAAATCTAGTCCTAGAAAGATTGAGAAGCTACACCAAACCCTTACAGAAGACAAATGACCCGCTATTTTTGAATGGGCAAAAATCTGAACAGCCATTTCTCAAAAACATCAAGTGATCAATGAGCACAAGAAATGGTGCTCAGAGCATCTATCTCTCCCTCCCTCCTGCTCCTCTCTCCTTACTGCTCGGGAGGTAAGGCGATGATGCAGATTTAAACAATGAAACACCACTTCAGTCTCACTAGGGTGATTTAGCAAGTCTCATCCCAAGGCATGTGTGTCACAGGATGTAAAATAAATACACACAAAAACCAGTGTCCAAATGTTCATAGCAATACAACTCAAAACCAGAAAATGGAAACAACACAAGTGCCCATGGAGAGATAAGAGGCTGGATGAAAAATGAAAAAGAAAAGACCCATTAATAGAGTTTCACGCAGGGAAAATGAGGACTCTGATCTACGCTGTGGAATGAATGAGCCTCCAGAACTCTATGCTAATGAAGACATAAACACAAAGGGCTGTAGATCATGTGATTGGAGTGACATGACATGTCTGAAATAAATAAATAGCAGAAATAGAAAATAAATCCGTGGCTGCTCAGGGCTGGAGGGACAGGAAATGGGAAGTGAATGCTCATGGGCATGGAGTTTTATTTTCAGTGGTGATGAGATCATCTGGCATTAGACAGTGGTGGTAGTTGCAAAATCTTGTAGAGTATGCCAGAAAAAAATACTGGGTTGTATGCTTTCAAGGGTGAATTTTACAGTACATGAATTATACCTTTAAAACAATATGGCAGCTGATAAACACAGCAACCAAAAGTCTAAGTGAGCACTCAGGTCCTGGCATCTGTCCTACTCAGAGCTGGTCACAGTCAGGACCACTTATGAGGAGTATTGTATTAACATACTTTGTGAGAGAGAAATTGGTTTATTTGTTTGTTTGTTTGTTTGTTTGTTTGCTTGTTTCAGTGGGGTTTCATAAAGCTCTGGCTAGCCTTAAACTTTCTGTGTAGCTGAAAATGACCTGAACTTTTCATCTCCTCATCTCTACCTCCCAGAGGCTGGAATTACCTTGGTACTAGGAATCAAACTCAAGGCCTAGTAAGTCTAAAGTGCATGCTAGGCAAGCAATCCACCCACTAAGCTGCATTCCCAGCACAGAAGCTGACATTCCTCCTTACCCCATGACTCTGGGAAGGAAGTAGCTAATTGGATCAAAGGTGGGTCTGGAGCACCTACAGTCTGATCAGAACTGTGACATCATAGCCTGGCTACGATGGACAGGTCAGTCAGATCCCCACTCTCCACATTCACCTTCTCTTTGGAATTTGGGACTGGGGATGAGGCACTAAAGTCAAGGCCAACGCGTGAGGACACAGGGAAGACCTGGATTCAAGTCAGCCTCCAGAGACAGTGAACAAGCAGGATGAAGCAGCAATACTCAGAAGCCAAGTGTGAAGCTAGAGGAGGAAGGAGAGCCCTGGGTGAGGTGGGGGTAAGGATGTCATGCAGTCCTTTATGCAGTCCTGTACTTCAGGCCTCCACAGACTCTGAAACTAGTATCCCTGGAGCCCTATCTGGGGTCCCCAGGAGCTCCTCATCTGGTTCCACACGACCTACCCATCCCACACGTGAGCTAGCTCAAGTAGGATCTGCTGCCTGCACTGAAAAGAGCTCACCTAGGACCCCCAGGAGGCATCTGTAGACTCCAATCTTGAGCTTCCAGAACTGTTGTCCCTGGGGAGAGCCTCTTGGCGAGCCATTCCTTTCAGAGAAGACAGCAAATTACAAAAGACATTATGGGAAAACAGCCAAGATAGCATAGGCAGCTGCCTGAAATTCAGGCTGAGCCCTGGGAGCAATAATTGGGCAGGGGCTTCGGAAGCCCTCGGCCGTGGCCAGCAAAGGGCATGTGTCACCAGATATAGGCTCTGGTTACCAGATGGGTGTGTTCCGTACCTTTCTTTTGTCTTCTGACTTGGTATGATTTAGATGCTGCATCCCTCCACTGAGCAGGGAGTTAGAACCAGTGTAGAATAACCACAGTGGTCGGACAGAACATCTCTAGACTGACCTTGAAGACATCCGTTTTCTTCAAAGTAAAAACACATTTCATGTTTCACTTTTAATGAGAAGAGAGAAAGAACTGTTGCTGGAAATATTTACCTTCATCTCCTGTTCTGAGAGACTGGGAGATTTGTCAGCTTTGATCTCCACTTGCTTAATTACCAGGAAATGGAGTACGTCTGAGCTGGCAGGATCAACAAGGCTCACTCTTGCTGCAAAAGTTGGCAGTGGGCACCCAGAAATCTGGCCTTCCATTTTCCCAGATCAAAGCTCAGCCAGCCCTAAGATAAAACAGATTTTTGATAAAACAGTGGGGTCTTGGCTGGAGGGGTCACTGGACCAGCTATGAGGCTTCCCTTCTGTCATCAAGAAAGGATCCTGTGCAGGTTATTCACACCAGTACCCTACACACCCACCAATTTTGCTCTTACCAGCGCCTTCAATGTCTGCTTAGAGTTTTCCTGCTATAATCTTAGGGAGCCCCTTCCTGAGCTTCATCCTAGGTAGGCATAGAGGTAGCTAGGAGATAGAATCCAAGGCAGAAGATGGCTTTTCAGGGATAGACCACCTGCTATGAAGAAGCTGGGGTTTGACCTCTCAGAAACTCAGAGTTGGCTGGTAACCATGGAGACAAGGACAGCCAATATACAGGGAGAGCACTAGTGGTCACGTTTCAGAGCATCCAGCCCTCCTTAATATGCTCACCTCTGAGAGTTCAGTGAAATATAGCCTAAAAGACTTTTTTTTTTTTTT
>JAPYYD010007276.1:0-10406 GCA_028551405.1 Uromys caudimaculatus
TGCAAAAATACTCAATAAAATTCTCGCAAACCGAATCCAAGAACACATCAAAACGATCATTCATCATGATCAAGTAGGTTTCATCCCAGGGATGCAGGGATGGTTCAATACCTGGAAATCCATCAACGTAATTCACTACATAAACAAACTCAAAGAAAAAAAACCACATGGTCATTTCCTTAGATGCTGAAAAAGCATTTGACAAAATTCAACATCCCTTCATGATAAAAGTCTTGGAAAGATCAGGAATCCAAGGCCCATACCTAAACACAGTAAAAGCAATATACAGCAAACCAGTAGCCAACATCAAACTAAATGGAGAGAAACTCGAAGCAATCCCACTAAAACAGGGACTAAACAAGGCTGCCCTCTCTCCCCCTACCTATTCAATATAGTAATTGAAGTTCTAGCTAGAGCAATTAGACAACAAAAGGAGGTCAAAGGGATACAAATTGGTAAGGAAGAAATCAAACTATCACTATTTGCAGATGATATGATCGTATACTTAAGTGACCCGAAAAACTCCACCAGAGAACTGCTGCAGCTGATAAACAACTTCAGCAAAGTGACTGGCTATAAAATTAACTCTACCAAATCAGTAGCCTTCCTATACTCAAACGATAAACAAGCTGAGAAAGAAATTAGGGAAATGACACCCTTCACAATTGTCACAAACAATATAAAGTATCTTGGTGTGACTCTAACCCGTATCCTTTCTTTACCACTACCACTAGTGGGAGGTAGATTTAAAGTAAGGTTAAAGGATTTAAAAACCGTCATTAAAAGTAGACTTCAAAAAATTAAAGTTACATACATGTCTATGTCTATGCATATATATATATATATATATATATATATATATATATATATATATATATGCACACACACACACACATTATAAACATGACCTTAAGTCCTGGAGTTTTAAAAAACCAAGGTGAATCAAGTATACTGAACAGGGAAGAGTACATCACAGACAACTTCTTTGTCTTTTTATTCTATTTAATTTTATTAACATAGGGATCAGTGGCTGTTCTTGAAGCTCTTTCTACATAACCAAGTCTTCCTTACCTTGACTTCTTCCTGTAACAGTTATGATAAGTGATCACTGGAGCACAAGAAGGTTTATTAAATATAAGTGTATTTTCATAGATTTTAGCACATACATACACATACACAGGAATCTTAGTGTCACTGTGAATTTAATTTTCTGCTTCACAGTTTCTTAAAGTAAGTTGTTTCTCAAATATAAGGAATACAACACTTTTTAATGTCAAGAATTAAACTTCATTAATATTCTCTTATCCAAATATGACTAAAGAGAAAAAAATAAGTGTACGAATGAGTAGATCTAAATAGAAAATGGGGATAAAATCCTGAAGACTGAGAGGGAAGGCACACTCCTAAAAACTTTCACTCTAGGAAACAGGTGTTTGATAGTTCTGATAGGATTTCTGAGAGAGACATCTAATCGGCCTCAGTTTGAATGATTTTAATTGATTCTCTTACACACATTTGTGAAGACATTTTAAGTTTACCCTCCTATCACTGAAATTTTTGTATTGCTCCTTTTACTTTTGCCCGTTAATATCGCATTGTTTAATCAACATAAAGACTAAATGACAGTTTTTCTTTATTTCCATTTTCTCTCTTTTCTATTTATGAATATCTGCTCTTATTCATGGCTCTGTGGTTAAGAGTGAACACTACTCCTGCTCCAGGGGATCTGACACCTTCTTTTGGCCTCTGTCGGCACCTGTACTCATGAGCACATACCCACGCACAGGCATACACATAAACATGGAATTTTGTTGGCTATCAGTGGGAGGAGAGGCCCTTGGGCCTGAGGGTGTTAGATGCCCCAATGTAGGGGAATGTAGGGAGGGAAGACGGGAGTGGGTGGGTGGGTGGGTGAGCACCCTCATAGAGGCAGGGGAGGGAGGCTTGGATAGGGGGTTTCCAAAGGGGAAAACATTTGAAATGTAAATAGAGTAAATATCCAAAAATAAAAAAATAAAAAACAAAAAAACTTTTTTAAAAAGTCACTAAATAAAACAAAACAAACAAAACAACCCAAAACAACAACAACAAAAAACAATTGGAGCCATTATGTGAAGGAAAAGATAAATGAAGTTCAACATGAAACTAAAATGCACAGATCATTGCAATAACCACCAATAAGTCTACAGTTTAGTAGTTGAAGCCCTCTTGAAATGAGGCCTTTTAGATTTTGCTTACATCTAACTCAGGGCCTTGCAGAATTTAACATCATTTACGAAAGGAAAGCTTCCAAGCAAATACTTACTTGAAAAATATCAATGATATGTCTGGAATAATTTCATGGACAGTAAACATTTTGTGTATGTAATGCAGACACACAGTTTTTGTGTGTGTATTTACATGCATTTGTCTGCATGTATATGTGTGTGTGTGTGTGTGCATGTGTGTGCATGTGCATGCTGGTATGTGTGTATAGAGAGATTTGTATGTGTGTGTGTCTGTGTGGGCATGTGTGTGTTTGTGTGTGTGTCTGTGTTTGTAGGCTAGATATCTACAGTGGGGTCATCTTCACTTGCTCCCCACAGTATCCTAACTGAATCTCAGCTTTCCCAATTTTGTTAGACTAGCTGGCCAGCAAGCTCCAGGGATACTCTTATCTCCGTGCATGTTGGCATGTGTTGGCATGCTTAATATTACATGGTCTTCATGCTTACTAAGCAAGTAATTTACCTGCTGAGCCATCTCCTTAGTTCACAAAGCAAACTTTGTGAGCACAGAGAATTTATTTTCAATTTCCATAAAAATGTCCCATATTGTTACCAAAATTTCATTTAACATTTCCAAGTCAATAACTATGTGAACATTTTATGTAATCTTAATGTGCTGAAATTTGAAACTACAACATTTCTGTAATCCCCATTGATTATCTAAACATACGTGTAGGGAAATTTGAGAAAGCATTGTCAGTAAAAACTGGGCAGAAGTCGGGCAGTGGTGGCGCACGCCTTTAATCCCAGCACTTGGAAAGCAGAGACAGGCGGATTTCTGAGTTCGAGGCCAGCCTGGTCTACAGAGTGAGTTCCAGGACAGCCAGGGCTATATAGAGAAACCCTGTCTCGAAAAACAAAAAACAAACAAACAAAAAAAGCCAAAAAACAAACAAACAAACAAAAAACTGGGCAGAATTTAAATCAATGGGTAATTAAAAACTACTGAAAACAAAATAACTTTTTAAATGTCTTTAAATAGGTGTCAAATTAAAATAGTTAAAATGTATGTTATTTGTCTAGATTACCAGATTAAGCAAACAAAGTAAAGGTCATCCATAGAGTATGCTAACTGTTGTATCTGATTGAAAAGAAAATATACTTGCTCTTAGCTAAAAGGCTGAGGGATGATAAAGGGGGAAATTAATAGTCCCACAGAACACATCTGCTCAATGGACAGGCCTTTAGCTTTTCAAAGGAATGGATTCTTTACTAATTGAATAATTTACAAACTCCTTGGAAGTAAGAAATTGTAAGTACATAATGACATTTTACTAAAAATAACTGAGCAATAAAATGCATCCTTATTATTCTTTTATAGCATTTCAGGGAAGAGAGTTTAGTATCCTTAATATAAATGAAGTGCTGTGGTCAATACAAGAAAGACAAATATTCTAATCGATAAATAAACTAAGAATATGAGCAACTAACCCACAGGAATGAAACTCGCTAGTAAAACAGGAAAAAACATTTAACTCCAGCACTTATGAAGCTCCATGAGTACAAACACCTATTAGTCATAAACTTTCAACTTTCTATTCTTGAAGAAGAGTGGTATATAATTTAAGTGAAGACACACTATTTATTTTGGTGATGGAATGTTTACAATACTGCCTATTATAAGTACCTTAAAAATATTTTTGTACTTTGGCTGTGTAATTTCTCCTTTAGGAATATATTCTTGGGTCATTTTAAGGGATCTTCTGCAGAACTCATGGTCAAGAATCTTCATAGAGGCATTATTTATAATGTTGAAACACAAAACTAAAAAAATACCAGGTAAGAATAATTGATTAAAAAATCAAGCTTAATAGTAGTAGATTTGAATGTTAAAATATATTTTTGAGAATAGTAGAATTTTTGTTTTATTTTATTTTATTGAATGCTTAATTTGAAAGAAGAAATATTACTATTTTTAAAGACTATATTCTAAATGATATTATTTGTGACTCTCTTTGATTTTTGCAGATCATATTTGAGAGACAGTAAACATTATTCTTTAACTTCCAAATTTAGTAAAAGAGTATAAATTGTTAATATATGAAAATAGGAAATAGTCATGTGTATGTTGGATAGAGCTAAGCTTTGCACAAGTTACATGAGATAAAATGTTCATGAAGATATTTTGGAGAACTATTTGTTTCTTGTTTCACTGTTGAACAAAAAAATCTTGTTTGGGGAAGAACTATGAATTAAGGAAGTTACTGATCACAGTTACACAATGACTTTGCAATAAGGGACTTTGTTTTGAGAGTCCTACAGTTGTTCTTTAACTAACCTCATAGTGAGATTTGGTTTCTTAAAAAAGCCAGTTATGTTATGTGAATATTTTCTCCTTTAATCCCAGGTGTGGGGTATGGGGCTGCTTCAGATTGTCCACAACAGCTAACTATGATTTGTCTCCTGTGCTGGCAGAGGCATGATTCTGCAAGCTGAAGATAGTTTACATTTGGAATTCTGGGAACTTTTGAGAGGATGTAAAAGTACCAGCACACCAAGGGGCTGAATCAACTGCTGCTTCCCCTGCTGCTGCTGTTGCAGTCTGTCAAAAGATCATGAGAAAAGAGAGAAGACAAAACTGGATATCCTGATGATGAAGATTAAACTTGCCACAAGGAAATCTAATCTGATCTGATCTGATCTAATCTAATCAACAGCTCTAAGCAGTATAAAGTAGTCTAAAGAGGTCTATATCTACTTTTCCCCCTCTAACCTTCATTCCTATCTAGTGTTGGAAGTTGGAAGGGATTAGGGTGGAATAAGGGTTGGAAGGGTGGTAGATACAAGAACCCAATAAAGTAACCAAAAAGGATGCCCACATAACCCTTTAAAATTTTAGAGGGGTCTTAGAAAACCACAGACAGAGAGAGCTTGAAGGAACTTTGAACCATTTGGTTTTTTCCCTTCCATTTTACATCTGCGAATATGGAAATATCCTGAATGAAACAAGACAAAATGGAAATGGTCTCCCCTGATTGTCCCCCTTCTTATGATATGCTGTGTATATTCACATGTGTATATTTGGCAAATGTCTTAAATAGGTCTTACATTTAATAGGCAAATTCCTTGTGGGTTTAACATAGTATTACTCATACTTTGCTTGATGGTTTGTATGAAAATGGACCTGTGTAACTGTACATCGACTTTTTCATCCTCTTACCATAAGATGCTCTGGAATACATGGGTAGGGACACATTTTTGAATCAGAAGGGGAGTAAAGGTTATTAAAGATCTTTAATATCGTACTAACTGCTGAGAAGGTCCAGTCTTTAGCTATGATTTCCCCAACTACAAGGTTCTGAGTGCAGTTCTCATCAGTTCTTCATCCAACTCATTTGCTTTTTAGATTAGAATTGAGGTAGTAAATTTTCTTTTGATGCAAACTTTGAAAATGCCATCCTGTGGCTACCTTTGATTTATGGTGCTTACTGCTTCATCTATAGTGGTGCAACAAGATCTTTCATGCTGAGACAATTTTTGATTAAAAATGGTGTTAAGTATTTGCATATGGTGCAAATGTATTGGCTTCATTTTCCTTCTTATTTCATTAAATATCATCTTCAACTTTGGAAATATTTGGCATTTATCTTAAATTTTGCAAATGTACACATTAGTCTTTTATGAATATTTTCATTACCTATTAATTATATGTGCCTCTTCACTGATAAAATGGTATTTTTGTAAGTACATAGAATAAAAATATTAATAAACTAAACAAATGACATTTAGAGAGCAAGGTGGTTTCAGTTTTTTCTTTTAGCTTTGTGATATTGGGGCTATCCCCAGGGATCCTGGATGCAGATTATTAGAGCCATTTAGGGACAGAACCAATAATTGAGTCAGTGTGTTTCAGAATCTGTTCCTCATCCTTGCAGGCCTAGGGATTTGGTCTTATCAGATCTAAGATAATTAGGCCCTGGGAAATCACTTCGTTTCAATGAATGGAGGGATATATAAACTAGAATATCAATTTAGTCTCTTGTAATGAGAAATATAACTGTAGCTAGGACTGAATTACTCCTATCAGCAGATCAGCATATTCTTTCCCTGTAGGCAATTTACAAAGTTTATAACATTTAATCAGAAAACTCATCTAATGAATATAGATAGATGTATATATTTTAATTTTAGGGAGTATCTCTCCTAAATTAAGGTAAGACTAAATTAAGACCACAGAAAATGTTCTTACTCTCTGGAGGGCAGATATAGGCTCACTGTTAAATCTATAGGCGTCTATCTCCATTCCCTGATTGTATGTGAATAATAATCCCCTCTCTTTGTACACTACTACTTTTTATAACTCTATATTATATATTTTAAAATGTCAAAATTATTTCAAATATGAATCCAATGGTTCAGATTCTATATACTTTGGTTTTCTTATTTATCAGTAGTCTGTAAGCTGTATAAGTACATTTTTTTGAACTCAGTTTTGTAGGATATTCCTCTATATGCATCATATTTTCTTTATATAAAACTACAAATGATATGTTCCAGGTCAATCTAGGGATCAAAACAGATTCTCAGATGAGGCCATATGAACAGTTGCAGATTCCTTTTGTGTGTTTTTTCCTGGGTTAGGGTACTGGCAATCGATCAAAATCATGATTCTACCCAAGCTCAACTTGAGGGACTAGTGAACTTATTGAATTTACAGGAGAATGGATGAAAGATTACATACAGAGTCATCAATGATTCATTGCAAAGGAACCTCTTGTAAGGGTTGATAATCAAGAATATGCAACATGGTGTCCCTCCTTCAATTCATCTACTACCTCCTTTGGTACACCTCAATAGCACATGGTGGCTGCTGAGGGGAGCGTGGAGCAAAACCAGGAATTTCAGTTGAGCGTCCCATGTCTTCCCCTCTTTCTACTATAGAGTGTACTTACCTTATCTCCATATCTATTGATAGATGTAGATTTACTTATTTCATGATCATAACTAAAGCTATGAGCCAAAGTTACCTCTGCTTCATGATGGGTAATTGTCATATCAGGCCCCAAGGAAACCACACTGCTCCAAACTTTTCATTACTTGTGAGTTTCTTCCTTTTTCCCTTCCTTCCTTCCTTCCTTCCTTCCTTCCTTCCTTCCTTCCTTCCTTCCTTCCTTCCTTCCTTCCTTCCTTCCACTCTCTCTCTCTTTCTCTCTCTCTTTCTATCTTTTCTTTTTTATTTTAATTTTTATTAATTATTTTATTTATTTAAATGTTGCCCACTCACCATCCCCCCTTGCAGAGTTCTTTTCCCCTCCCCTCTCCCTTTTGCCTCTGAGAGAAAATTGCCTGTGGTCTTTGACCAGCCTGTGTATGCTCTTTGGTTGGTGGCTCAGTTGCTGAGAGCTCCCAAGGGTCCAGACTAGTTGACACTGTTGGGCTTCTTATGGTGTTGCACATCATCCTTATTTTCTTAAGGATCCTTGTAAATATTTTGAGAAGTCTCTGGAGGTGTTGCACTCTCCAAGTTTTCTAATGTCCACAAACAATATTGCATTCCGGTAATGTATACCTATGTGAACACCGCAGATGTCTTTGCCTGTCATCACTAACACAAGCCATGCCTTTAGGCTGTAGTCTTGTGCCTGTTGCATGTGTTGTCTTCCACTGCAGACACTTGGGTTCTGTTTATGAGCTACTGTTAGTAAGTCATGTCACCACTGAAGCAGTTCGGAAGGCAGATGCAGAAATAATGAGATTCACATATATGATAAGAATGGTCAGCAATGAAATTACACATTTCTGGGTAAAGTCAGAACCTAGGACATGGGTCAGCAGAGACAAGTAAGAGAATGAGTAATAACTTAGAGTGTGACTCAGAATAGAGGAGGACTTTGGAGGTAGCTAGAGGGGAAAACAAGAAGGAAAAGCAGCTCATCATTCTAGGAGGTTAGTACAGATCTAATGTTAGTATTAGGTTAATAAGAGAATAGTAGACTTCGAGGTCCATTGGCAATGGACCCTTTCCTCCTAATTGGCAGCTTTTAAAGGTAAGAAATCAGTTGGAGCACCTCAAAAATTAGTCAAAAGAATGGGATCTGTTGGGCTAGTGAGATGACTCGGGTTGTAAAGGTGCTTGCTGCCAACCCTAAAAACTGGTATGGATCCTCTGGGTCCATATTTCAAGTTGTCCTCTGATCTTCATATGTCATGGCAGAGGTACTTTCCACCCCACCTCCCATACAGAGTAAAAAATTAATAATTTTTCTGCCAATGGCCTATGCCATTTATGCAGAAGTTATATAGCTGTTAAGAATGGAGACATCTAAAAACTATTAAAGACATATAATTGAAGGAGACCATACTTGCAAGAATAAAAATAGTTTTCATGTTCATCAGAGAATAAGATTTATCAAGTAAAAAATTTCTTCTTGATTGTCTTCAAAAATAAAAATCGAGAGTTTACTAGAATATAAGATTTACCTGATAATAAGTAATTATTTGTGTTTTCAAAAATAAGAGTGGAAGTTAATTTTTCTACCTGAGATGTAGAAGACTAGAGTCGGTTGTCTGGTTTATGTTGTATTAGTCTGGTGACTTCACCCTCAAGTGAATCATCATATGTGGTTGACTGCACAGCTTCTTTGAGGGAATTCTGCCTTGTCACATTTCATTATACTTGCTTTCCAAACTTATGATCAATTTGCAATTCTCCGACCTTCACCTTGATTCTTAGACTACAGGCATGCATCACCAAGTTCGGCTACTATGTTTGGTTTCTTAGCAGAAAGTATTCCTGTATGATACTGCTTTTCTAGCACTTATGTACTAAGTGCTGTTCCCGGGTCAGGCTTAGAATGATTATTTTCTCCCATGAAAATGGTTGTGACCTTAAATCTTTCTAGAGTCAAGATAGGAAATTACTTTCAGTTGTGATACTCCTTTGGAATTTTCTCCCATAGACATGTGCCCACATGTGTATATGTATACATAATTATGCATATAGACTTACAATAGGATATGTCTCAATATATCCATTGGATGATGAAAACTTAACAACTTGAAAATATACTGTCTTAGTTACTGTTCTGTTGCTGTGAAGAGACATCATGACCAAAGCAGTTTATAGAAGAAAGAATTTAGTTGTTGGATTACTTACAGTTTCAGAGGGTTAGTCTATGATCATATTGGTAGGAAATGTGGGGCTAGGCAGGAAGGCATGGAGCTGAAACAGTCGTTCAGAGTTCATATTTGATTCATAAGTTTTAGACAAAGAGCCTGGCTTGAGCCCTTGAAATTTGAAAGTCCATCCTGTGTCACACTTCCTCCAGCAAGGCCACACCCACTCCACGAGATACACACCTCCTAATCCTTTCCAAACAGTCCACCAACTGGGATTAAACATTCAAATATATGAGTATATTGGGGCTGAAAGACCTGACCTTCTTGTGAGGAGGGTTGAGACTGGAAGCTACATGCCCGGGCAAAACCTCCTAGCAAACTTAGAGCCAAGATTAGAAACTACATGCTCGGGCAAAAATCCCAGGCCTTGAGAAAAGCGCCCCCAAGCAGCAAAAGGTGTTATCCCTGAGTGATGACAGTGATTAGGGGAGACCTTTTCCCCGAACCCAGGGTAACTCTGAGAGTGGAGGAGAAACCCACTCAATTCTTGGTGGACACAGGGGCTCAACACCCATCCTCCAAGCTGATGGCCCCATTTCAAGAAAAGATCTTTGGTCCAAGAAGCCATTGGCACCAAAATGTATTGTTCATGGACTACTCGAAGAACAGTGGACCTAGGGATGGGCTGGGTATCCCATTCATTTAAGGTTACCCCAGACTGTCCCTATCCTCTGTTGAGGTGAGAAATACTCTCCAAAATAGGGGCCCAGATATATTTCCTGCCCAATGGGCCACAATAAGCTGGCCCAAAAGGAGAGACCTCTATGACTAATCCCTACCAAAAGCTGAGGCTACCTGGTTTACAGACGGGAGCACTTTTCTCCATGAAGGACAGAGACAAGCAGGTGCTACTGTGGTGGACAACACAATCATCATCTGGGCAGAACCTCTACTCCTTGACACGTCAACACAGGAAGTGGAGCTAACTGCCCCCCCCCCCAAGGACTTAGAACTTGGAGCCTGCAAGAAAATCACCATCTATATGGATAACAGGTATGCCTTTGTCACAACCCACTACCA
>JAPYYD010007277.1:0-10405 GCA_028551405.1 Uromys caudimaculatus
GCTAATTTGCTGTGGAGCCCTGTGGCCCAAGCTGAGGTTCCGGCCTCCGCCGGAAGTTGCTCGAGTCTTCCCTTTTTATTGTCTCAGAATTGTGTACATAAAAATAATGTGTTGATCAAATACAACCCCCATTCCATTGCCTCCAATACTTCCCCTACCCCTACACTACCACTATCCATCCCATTTTTATGTGTTCCTTAAACCTACTGACTCAACCTAGTGCTGCCTGAATGTTTGGCCATCTACAAGCACAGGTAGTCTCCCCGGAGCCGTATCTCTGAAGAAAACTGACTCTCCCTTTCCCAGCATCCATCAGTTGCTAATACCACCTTAGCTAAGGGTGGGACTTCATGACACTTCCTCTATTCATGCTGGGATATTATCTAGATTGGTCTTAGATAAGTTCAGTGCATGTAGTCACAGCTGCAGTGAGTTCATGTGTGCAACTTCCCTTTTGTAGCTGGAAAACACTGTTTCATGATAGTCTCCACCACCTCTGGATCTTACCAAGTTTCTGCCTTCCCTTCACGATGTGGTACAGATACAATGTATGCAATACAATACAACGAAGTATTATACAATTGTAAAGAAAATGAAATTTCAGAGTTTGCAAGTAAATGGATAGAGTTAGACATAATCATTCCTAGTGGGCACCACATATCCCAAGAGACAACAACATATGTTCTCACTCATGTGTGGATGCTACCTTTGAGTCTTTAGAAAAACTTGAGGAACCCACAGAAGTCGGGAAACTAGTAAAGGCTGTGGGCTTTCAAAAGAAGGGAGATAGAGTGCAGATTTTGTAGAGGAAGAAAGAACAATAATGGAGCAAGAATGGTTAGGTGGGGTGAGGGATGGGAGAGCTATATGGGAACAGAAAAGGGAAACAATACTAAAGACCTTTGAAAAAGTCATATGAAAACCTTTATGTATAGACTTCCCAAATTATCTTTACATACATTCACCTATTAAAGTGGCTTAAATGGTGATCTTTTATAATAGGGGAAGGGGAACAATGCCTCCCCCAGATGACATAAACTATCAAATAAAAGGCCCAATGATAGTAGGTTACTTCTTTCCTTGTTGGTTAGTGGGTCCCATGGACTCACACCCAAAAAAAAGCTGCTATGTTCTTGATTGCCTTCTAGAACTTGATAGTAAGACCCTATTGCCAAAGACATCACACCCTTGAATCACTGAACATGAAAAAGTCATGCTGGTACCAACCTGGAAGGTTCATCCTTCCTGGCTATATTTCACAGTGTTAGAGGGTGCTAGGGAGAAGTCCAGTCTGATGTCTATCCAGCTATGAACTCCGAGAGTGACACATTTCCTTCTGTGTCACCCTGACTCTGACAGCCCTTTAGGGTTGGCCTGTGAGTATCATCTGGCTGTTAGCTCTCTCATGACCTCTCTGTGAAAAGAGAGATGAATCAGAGCTACTCCCCACCAAGAAGCTGTTGGGGGTCTTGGGTTTTGTGATCTTGTTGGCACAATGAAAAAGCAGGAGTTTCAGAGACTCATTCACTCCCCAGTGAGTCTTACACAGCTGGGAAAGGGACAACATGGAATACTCATCCAAGGCCCAGCTTGCAAACAGTAGGAGGGAATTAGGGTCCTGTTGAAGGATAAAAAAGAGGAATTATGAAAGTCTGACAGCTAAACTTCATAAAGATCATGCCCGTGGTGATTTAAAATGAAAATGTTTCAACTTGGCTCCCAGTTGGTAACACCTCTGGGAATGTAGGAAGGTGCTACTGGTGGCAGGCTTTGAGGGTATGCAGCCTCACCCCGCTTCTAGCTTGCTCTGTCTGCTTCCTGGTCCTGCATCCTTGTCTACCTGTTCCCGTGCCTTTCCATTCATGATGGACTCTTATCTGTCTAGAACCAGAGCCCAAATAAACTCCCTGGGATACAGGCGACCATAGCCACTGGTGTTTTATCACAGCAACAGAAAACTAAAAGATAAGGTGCCCTAGTTAGGGATCGCCAAGACACTAAATTCCATTCAATAAAAGCCAGCCTTCAAATTAAAATCCAGTGGTCCTGACATCCTTACTTATCGATCGTGGCTACATTGCTTGCTATGGTCATAGGGCTAAGTAATATCCTCCCCAAGAGGCGCATAAGGCAATCTATAGAACTTAAGTGTCACTCTGTAAAGAAAGGGGGACTCTGACTATGTAAATCAGGCTAGTTTACCCTGGGAGATAAGCTACCTTACTTTGCGGTTAAGAACTTAAAAAGACAGTATTAAGGAAATAACACAGCAGTAGGAGAAGCACTTGTGGAGGGTGACTGACTCTTAGACATAGAGACAGCATGCCAGGATTGAAGACAGGCCCTTGTAGCTAATTTGTCTTACAAGTGACACCCAGCAAGGAAATGAGGACCTCAACTGAATTGACCACAGAACCCCTATTCCTTAGGATGTCCACAGCAAATCCCAGCTCTGCAAGCACACAGATCTGAGGCCCAGAGCTAGCCTGAACTCCTGACCTACAGAAATATCAGATAACAAATCTGAGTTGTTCTAAACCACCAATTTTGTGATCATTTATTAAAGCAACAACATAAAATTAATGCATAGTTTCCATTTAAGTTTCTCCTTTAATTAAAACATTTCCACTTGAGGCAGTCATATTTTTCCTAGCCATGGGACCTACTCAGTGTGAACTCTTGTTAAGAAATCACCCTGCTCAGAAGAAATAATGTCAAAGGTTCATTACAGATTTTTTTATTCCAATTTTTCTAGATGAAAATCATTTGTGAACTTCCATGCCCCTTGCAGCATATCACTCCTCATAGCAGAACCAGACAAGAGAGGAGCAATCCTATTCTCTGAAGGCAAATGGATGCTATCTTCTCTGACCCCAGTGGTGGCTTCAATCATGTTTAGCAAAGAATGAGTCGGCATTCTGGAACACATCAGCACGATGAAAGAAAAATAAAGATAGCAATCTACTGACCTCACAATCTGGTTCTAATATCATTTGTCTACAGAAGAATCAGCTATTAAAGAGTAATTTCCTCAAATTCATCTGAAAAGAACCTTTTAATCTAGCCATCTGTTGAGTTTATCTCAATAAAAATGAGGGAAATGTCAGTTAAGATCTGAGTTTCCATATAAATGTAACAAAGATTAGATCACACTCTCTAATCTAGTCTACTGATAAAATTGGCTTGATATATTATGGATATATGTGTAAATAATATATGCAGATTTATATTACACAGAGGCACACAGGAGTGCTGGCTGATGTTATAGTAACCACATTACCATATGCAAGTCACCCAAACTTAGTGGCTTAGACACATATTTGTGTCTCTATAATTCTATGAGCCAGTCGGTTGAACTGGGCTCAATAGAAGGTTCTTCTGTTGGTTTTGTTGAAAGGTATTCATGCAGCTTCAGA
This sequence comes from Uromys caudimaculatus, assembly GCA_028551405.1. Taxonomy (NCBI): domain Eukaryota; kingdom Metazoa; phylum Chordata; class Mammalia; order Rodentia; family Muridae; genus Uromys; species Uromys caudimaculatus. The sequence goes on from JAPYYD010007277.1 coordinate 3,417, forward strand.
TGTCTGGTGGCAGTTAGGACTGCATGGCCTAAGTCAGATCAAGCCACATGCCTGGGTACTGAACCAGGATGGTCAGTGAGTCCTGTAGTTCATGGTTTCTCCCTAGACACTCTGACTTCACAAAATGGTCTTCATGAAGGAGGGTCGAACAGAAGTTGTGTGACCTCAGAATGCCTTTGTCTAGAACTGCTCCATGTCTATTTTCAGATCCCCTGATCAAAGCAAGCCACAAGTTCAGCCTCGTTTCAGGGAGTGGAGAAAGGGAGTCTTCCCCTTGACAAGAAAAGCGCTGTCACATCTCAAAGTTCATGCACACAGGGATGGGAGGAATTTCTGGCTATTTTCATCCCCCTAACCCCCAAATTGCAAAAGTCTGCTTTCACTGATGACACATGTCCCTTGTGGTCCACTAGAGCTCTGTTCCACATTAGTCTTCATTCAGAAAGGCAAAATAGAACTTCCAAGTAAGATGTGGATTACAAGCCACATCTGTAAGATCAAATGAGGGAAAAAAGTGGCTAAGAAACCAGAGAATCTATTCCTATAAGGCAAAGAGCTAAAGAAAACAGAAATAAGCCTGGGAAGGATTTTCCCTACAAAGCAATAGCCAAGCCAGAATCCAAATGCACCATGCTGCTTGTACTAGGTCAGGCCAGCTACAGCCTCCAGGTTATACTTCATGTGTTCTCAGGGGTGGCAAGATGTGGAAATTGGTGTCTAGAAATACATGTAGAACATAAAAAAGCATCCCCAAAGAGACAGCTGTGGGTATAAAACATAAGAGAGGTACAGGAGCTCAAAGGTGAGAGATTTTCAAGAGGCATCTTCATGATACTTGCCACACACACACCTTAATCTGGCTTTAGCCATGAGTCTCAGAACTTGCCTCAGTATCCTGATGTATGTGGTCAAAATGACCCCCCATGAACAAATGCAGGTGGATAAGCTCTCCACTTCCCCCAGATATCCAGTCACAGAAAACCCCAAATGTGGAAAGAATAATTTCCTAAGTGTCAGAGTCACCAGAGTAAAGAGAAGAAAACAAAACATCCAAGTAAACAGAGAGATGACTGACTGAGAAGAGGATGGGGGGTCAGCAGGCGGGGAGGAGAACAAGAGGGAGATCACATAGATCACATGGCCGTTAAAATACATACATACGTGAAAATGTAAGAACGCGACCAAGCACTATATATTACTAAGGCATGTGAACAAAAATTTCAAAACAACCCCACAAATTATATAGTATCATTGATATATATATATATATATATAGAGAGAGAGAGAGAGAGAGAGAGAGAGAGAGAGACAGACAGACAGACAGACAGACAGACAGACAGAGATTATATTTATTATTAAATGCCCATTATTTTTTAAAAACAATGAGGATGGTGAGATGGCTTAGAGGATAAAGGCACTTACCCACAGTTCAAAGACCTGATCCTCATTCCTTAGATCCGCATAGTGAAAGGAAAGAAACAACTCAGATTTTCCTCGGACCTTCACACAAATACTGTGGCACACACACAAACACAAAGTCAATAAATTGAATAAAATAATTTAAAAAGAGTGTAGAAACAAGTAAAGACTAGAAAACACATTCAACTTAACAGGCATAAGAACACAAAAAAGAAACACAGAAAATATAAGACACCCAATCATTTTGACACCTCTACAACTTACAACTCCTCAAAACCAGAAACAAACACTGATAAGATGGCTGAGATGGCAGTACAATTTCAGTGTGTGATCTATGAAAATGATCAAAAAAGTTCATGTGTAGAGGGACTCAAAAAGCTCATGTGTAGAGGGAAATTGAGGTAGGCGAATCAGGTGGTGATTTGGAGGAGAAATTTAAAATATGTAGAAATAAAAAGGAGCAAAGAAACTTAGACCCTGGAGAAAAAACAACAGAAACTTTAGAACAGAAATAATCAACCAATCATCCGAAAATATAAAACCCACTAAAATGGAAAGCACCATTAACAGATAAGACCAGGTCAGGACCTAGAGGGGAATAGCAGGATACAAGTCATCTGACAGGGGAAGTGGGGAAAGGGACTCTCTGGAGAGGGGAAGGAGAAGCAGGCAGATCGGGGGAAGAAGGGTAAAGAGGAATAGTAGATAGAATACAAGTGGTATGATGGGAAGTCGGGGAGAGAGAGGGCTCTGTCAGAATGAGGGGATGGAGGTAAAGACAGAAGAAAGAGGGAGAGAAAATAACAATTAGGATGCCTGGGGAAGCCACAAGGAATCATACTGTCAAACACTTACCTAAGAAAACCCTGTAATACATAGAATCATATAAATATATATGTACATACATATCTATCTATATAGATAAATAGATATGTGATATATTTCTCATCTATGCCTACAGCGTTCCCTCTGAGAGCTAAAGACCACCAACGCAGCCCCAAAACCAGCCCAGAAAAGTCCTCTTCTGAGTCGTTCAGGGCTGTCCAAGAGGGCTCCTATCATACATACTGTGATCTAACAGTCTATTACTGTTGCCTTTGGTTACTCCCCAGAGATAAAAGCTAAGTCCTTATTGCTGCAGAAACTATGAACTTCAGAAAAGGGCTGAAACCCCTAAGCTGGAACTGACTCCTCTCAGGACTAGCTTCCATACAAGTGACAAAGGAAGGAGGCAACCAACAGCCCTGGCCAGCTATGGCGCCTATGAACCGCATCCACTCCCACCACGGCGCCATGACTCCAAGGGTGGACTAGGGTCATGAAGACCTTGGCAGTAACCAAGTTCTTTTCTTGGACTTAAGAATCAATCTTGACAACTACTCAGTGCTGGCACTTCATAGCTATTGGAAGAGAATCTGCCATTGCTAATTTACTAAACTATCATAATCCCTAACAACAATCTATAAACATTTGTCCTTATACCTACAGATAAGGATAGTCTTCACTCTCATCAAGGATACTTGTCTTTGCAACAGACAAAGACCACTACAGAAAAAAACAAAAAACAAAACAAACAAAACAGAACCTTACAAATGCAGAGTTCTGGATCTCAGTCCTAGTGGGTATATCTACAAAGCACTCCCATACTTAAGGCTCAGGGAACATTCTGGAGGAGGGGAGAATGATTACAAGGGCTTGAGGATCAGGGAGTTTGCTATGAGATTATCTCCTAGTAATATGAGAAGATACAACCATAAAGTCTCTTCAACAGGACTGTTTCAATATGGGCTGCACAAGAATGACATCAGTGGGCATGCCAAAGTAGATGTGGAAAAGTCCACTAGGCCTCAGCCCAACACAAAGAATTAAGGCAACTGAGTAAAACTGGGCCTCCCTGGGGGATAGCACAGCAACTGATTGTCCAGTGCCGAAAAGTAAGCCTAAAACACACATGCAAGTAGCATTATATGGACTGAATATATTATATTTAGGCATATTCCCTCCCCCATATGGGGGGGGAGAGAGAGAGATTATCTCCTAGTTATATATATGTGTGTGTGTGTGTGTGTGTGTATGTATGTATGTTTAACTCTTAGTAATATATGTGTGTATACATATATGCATGCAATAGCATGCAATAACCATTAGTTGAATGAGAAAAGAGGCAGTACATTTGAAGGAGAACAGGGAAGGCACATGGGAAGATTTGGAGGGCAGAAACAGAAGGGGTAAATGTTGTAATTATATTACAACCTCAAAAAAGAAAATGAAAAAGAATGAATTTTAGGGACAGAGGACAAAAACAATTCAATGCTACTTTCAGAGGTATAGAGATCAATATTAATGCACATGATAAAAGCATCCAAAAACTTAGTTTTACCTTGAAGAGATCAAAAGATCATAATATCTGGGCTAGAAGAGATAGACAATGTATTTGTTAAAATGGCAGAAAACTGCCTAAACCTAAAGAAGAAAAAGACACCTAAACACATGAAACAGAACCTCAAAGAGACATATCTTGGAAAGAATCACTCCTGAGCGTATCATAGTCAAGATGTCAAAAACACAAAGCAAAGAACACTTAAACTCATTTATAAAGGCATAAATATAAAAAAAAAAAAAAATCAGGTATCTCATCAGTAACACCGCAAGTCCTGACAGGCTCTGCCAGAGTCTTACAAATACAGAGGTGGATGCTCGCAGCCAACCATTGGAGCACCGGGTCCCCAATGGAGGAGTTAGAGAAAGGACTGAAGGAGCTGAAGGAGTTTGCAACCCCATAGGAAGAACAACAATATCAACCAACCAGACCCCCCAGAGCTGCCAGGGACTAAGCCACCAACCAAGGAGTCCACATGGAGGGACCCATGACTCCAGCATCCATGTAGCAGAGGATGGCCTTGTCAGGCATCAATGGGAGGAGAGGTCCTTGGTCCTATGAAGGCTCGATAGATACCCCAGTGTAAGGGAATTGAGGGCGGGGAGGGGGGAGTGGGTGAGTGGGTGGAAGAACACCCTCTTAGAAGCAGGGGGAGGGGAGACGGGATAGGAGGTTTCTAGGAAGGGGGGAAACCGGGAAAGGGGATAACATTTGAAACATAAATAAAGAAAATATCCAATAAAATATATATATTAAAAATTAAAGAAAAAAGAAAAAATTAAAATAAAGAAAAAGAACTTCTGAATAAAACTTAACAAAGAAACTTTAGAAACTACAGAATATTCATCCAACAGAGAGGGGCCTACATCCATCTCAGCGAAGCATGAAATGTCTTTAAAAAATGATCACATTGCAATCCACAAAGCAAGCCTTAACAAAGTAAAAAATAAATAAGTAATCCCTTGAGTCTTATCAGAAAACTAGAAATTACCAGAGAAAGAAAAAAAAAAAACTATACAAAACCTTGGAAACTGGAAAATACATTCTGAATAATAAAATTAATTGAAGAAATCAGGAATACAAAATTTTTCTAATTTTCTTGAATTAAAGCTTAAATGAAGATGGGAGTGCAAGCATTCAGAAACTCTCTGGATCCACTGAGATGGTTCTAAGAGTAAGTGTACAGTTACGATGCTTCCATTTAAACATTAGAGGGTTTGTAAATGATGCAACAGTGTACCTCTGTGCTCCCAGAAAACAAGAAGCCAAAGTCAGCAGACGCAAGAACTGAGACTAAGGCAGAAATTATTAAAATAGAGAGTCAGAGAACAATGACCAAAACCAAATAAAGACCTGATTGTTTGTAAACTCTATTCAGACTAACTGAATGTAGAAAAGATGAAGACAATTAAATTGTGGGTGGAAGAGGAGCTGTTAGGAGACTGATAGAATCCAGACGCTCATAAGGGCATTCAGGAAACCAAGATGAAATCTGTAAATCTCAAACACATCCGCCCTTCCCAGCGTCCATTACGTTATAAACAACGTAAGCAGGTCCGTAACAAGCGGCAAAACTGAAGCAGCAACGGAGTCTCCACACAGAAGACTGGAAGACAGCTCCTTCAGGCAAGTGCCTGGCACACAAGCATGGAGATCTGAATTCAAGTCGCAGCACTGCATGAGAAGCTGGGTGTGGCGGTGTGGCCATGTAGTCCTAGAGCTGAAGGTGGAGACAGGAGCATCCCTGGGGCTAACTGGTCAGCAAGTGCAACAAAGTCAGAGGCCGATGAGGAGATGAGGATTAGGCGTGCTTCTGCAACCTCAGTTCCCACGCTAAATGTCCCACCCCTTTTGGGCTAGAAACAAATAGTTACGAATCTGTTCTCACCTCATCTTTCTAATTCTATTAACACACATACTCACGGACCTCAGTTATGTAGGCTAAAACTAAAATTCCTCTTGCCCATGTTCCTTAGCCACGTGTATAAAATCTACCAATGTCAGAAAGGGTCAAAAATGATGCTATGTTGCCTATAATAAATAAACATTGTATTAAAAAAAAGAAAGGAAGGAAGAAAGAAGAGAAGAGAAGAGAAAAGAAGAAAAAAGAAGAAAAGAAAGAAAAAAGAAAAAACAAACTTCTGGACTAGGGGCTACTTTCTCTCCAAAGCACTAGGTCACCTGGGCCTACTGGGCCTGCCAACTTAATTAAAGATGAAGTCTCCTACTCCCTGAAAACAATTTAGTTTCTTGAAGGTCTAATTCCTGCAATATATCTGGACTAACAGTGTAAGGAGAGCACTACAGAAGGGAGGGGACCAGCAGGAGGTGGTGCAGGCAAGCAAGGCAGGGAAGTTGTGGGTCACAGTCAAGGATGAACAATTATGAAAACGTCAATGTGAAGTGCGTTCATTTTTATACTAATTAACAAAAGCCTTCCCTGTGACTTATATGGCGGCACCTAAGGTCCGGTGCATGGGAGGTGAATCCCTGCCTATGCCTGGAAGAGGAGGGTAGTGGGTAAGTGAAGGAATGGTCTATCTGGGTTAAACGTCTGGTGATTAAATATCCTGACAAAAGCAACTTAGAGGGGAGAAGGGTTTGTTTTGGCTCACGCTCTCATCACGGTAGGGAAGTCATGATGGTGGGAGGAAGAGGAGACTGGCCATATCGACCCACAGGGAGAAAGCTGTGAGTGCTCAGCTATATTCACCCCTTGTACACAGGACTGACACCTGGGATATTAATTAGTGTGGGTCTTTCCACACCAGTTATCCTCATCTACACTATCCCTTAGAGCGCTGCCAGAGGCTTACTAAATCTAGACAGTCCCTCATAGGCCTACTCAGAGGCAGATCTCATGGGAGATTCTAGACCCAGTTGAGTTGACTCAGTGTTAATCATCACACAGTCTTAACAGGCAGCACAACACAGTCACACAAACTGCACATTCACACAGTGCACACTCACACACCTGCACACTCATACCTGCACATTCACACACTTGTATACATACTGCACACTCACGCACCTGTACAACTCACACACCTGCACACTCACGCACCTGTACAACTCACACACCTGCACACTCACACACCTGCACACTCACACACCTGCACACTCACACACCTGCACACTCACACACCTGCACATTCACACTCCTGCACACTCACACACCTGCACACTCATA
>JAPYYD010007278.1:0-10404 GCA_028551405.1 Uromys caudimaculatus
AGGCTTGGCCGCAAGTGCCTTTACCCAAAGAAGCATCTCACTACGCCTATGCTATGTCCTTTGAAGAATCACTGAATCATCCAGTCTGGATTTCCTTTTAAATTTATTATTATCCATAATGAATCGACTTTTGTAAAAGGTGTACAGTATGTGTATAGTTTGTTTTTAATCATGCCAGACCTAGAACCACTGTTTAAAAAACAATGCTTTCTCTGTCAAATTCCTTCTGAGTTTTCATCAGAGAGTAGCTGAGTACATGAGGACGGACTTCTGGAATCTTATAGATTGCACTATGTTATGTGTTCTTTCACTAATATTAGGGCACTGAGTACTGTGACTAACCACTTGACTTTGTTCTTCTCCTTTATTGGATTGGAAAAAAAATATTTTAAATACTAAAACACCAAAACGTCTCCTATATTAATACCTCCTCAATTTCTCCTAATATTTTATTGTTATGTCCATTAAAAGAAAAACAAGACATACTAAGAGTCCCTTATCAGTTCCATTCTCAAGGGAAAGAATTCAAAACATCTGAGTAATTCTGCTCGTGTTGGCTGCTCTGTTGTGAGTTGCTCCGATGCATGTATTTGCCATTTCATAACCATTATTGCCCACTATGGGTCATGCCTTCAGGGTAGGCCAATATTGAAATGTAACAAGAAAAAGAGATTTTTTTTCTCCCTGGGTTGTGTTCAACCAATATCAACTAATCTTAGACCATTGACTTGAAAGTCACTGGCTATATTTTATACATAAGGAATCTGTAAAAATATTGTCTCTATGATTCTCTCTCTCTCTCTCTCTCTCTCTCTCTCTCTCTGTCACACACACACATGATACACTTGTATGCGCACACACACACACACACACACATTCACACACACACACACACACACACACACACACACAAGACCTGACTAGGCAAACTCTTATATGCAGCACAAAGAAACTAGCCGTTCTCTTTCTGAGCCCACACCTTTGCCTGGTGACTTTCCTATGGTGTAGTTGAGTCACGTCAAACAGGGTGGATGGGATTAATTAACATTTGTCAATACTGTCATAGAACATTAGAAATATTCTTGGTTTTATGGCTTTAAAATTAAATTATAAATTCCTCTCCTTTTTCCTTCCAAAAGATATCCTGAAACATGAAAATATGCTGTTTCCTTTTTTCCTATTCAATACACAATAGAAGCAGATGAATACACAAAAACCTTTATCAGGCCCACGTGTCTCATTCTTTCTCATTTTCCTTACCATAATGAGTCTGTGTTGGCTGTAAGCTAACAATTTTAACTCTGCCTAATGCTTAGTGAGGTAATCTCTGTTTTATGAATGATTCTATGCCTCATTCAAGAAATGTCCTCTTCAAATCTTTTCAGCAATTAAGCTAACCTCACTGTTAGAAAAATAAATATCAACAATGGCACACAGCATCTGAAATGTCCCAAGAGAAAATTTATTATTTACCATTAATGCAACATGACTGAAAAATCACCCTCTTTGACACTATTAGGAAATGCGACCATTGATCGTGTGGAAATTTCACTCAGGTGGCTTTATGGTACTGCAAAATAGCCTTTCTCCTATTTTCTTCTCTTCCTTCATGTCTCTTGGGAAAGCAGCATGCTCTTTATTTTAGTGCCTCAAGGGAAATCTGTAGGTGGATGGAATATGGAAGTCATCTATGTTTATGTTTTTAGAGATCCTGAACTCTTAGAAGAATTTAGAGGCAGAAGAAGGGGAGAAGGACAGTATCCCCTGGCAGAGGTTTTGCTCTGTTGAAGTAGCAAAGAACAGGCTAGTCCTCCTTCAAAGTTTAATCTAAAAGTAGTCCTTCAAGTCATGGTGAATAGTAGCATCCTTCTGCCCCAAGAGCAGAGGGAGACTGCTTCCTAAGGACTAGCGCAGCTTCAGCAGGATGTTGAGATGTCTAAGAGGAAGCTTCTTGTTTTGCACAAGTAAGTAGAAACTAAGGCATAGAGGCCTGCAGGGCACTGCTTCAGCAGATTGCAAGTGATGCAGTGTTGGTAAAGAGGCCTGAAGAAAGAAATCCCATGTCTAGACCAAGTTGAGCAGATCTGGTAATAAAAATACAATGTCTGTCTCCCAGAGTCTCAGCATTGGGTACTCTGAGGAGAAGGGACTCAGAAAGATATGACACAGTGTGTTCCACTGGCCTAGAGTGATAACTATCCAGTTTAGAAATTAATTTCATATAAAGAAAATAAAGCAATGCTTATTGTTTATCTAAGTAAGTCTCCATGTCTGTGAATGTATACTTTTACAGTTTAGATGTCATAGAACTTCTTGGTGAAATATGATGTAATGCTAACAACTTCTAACTTTACACAGGAAGTAGTGAATATGTTGATGTACTTTACACTCCCAGGGTGACCTAAAAATGTTGAGTTTGGTGAAAATGGTGTGCACAAAGAACATGCCCTGCAGTACAAATATTAGACAATAAACTTTGATAGGGACAGATTTGAGCAGATGTGAAGTATCCCTTTCAATTATTTTAGAAAATAATTCATTTTACAAAAGTAGTTACTCCAAAATTAAAATTTTAAAATGATAAACAGTTTATGTTTGATATATAGAAAACAGCATAAGCAATTAAATTCACTTAATATAGCCTATTTTTAAAAAGTATTTTCTGGAGGAAACTGTACCAACATTTGCATAATTCTGATTACAAGATGTTAATTCACTAAAGCAGATAGTATTTTTCTTAGTTAGGGTTTCTATTGCTGTGAATTGACTCCATGATCATGGCAACTTTTATGAAGAATGACTTTAAATAGGGGCTGGATTGCAGTTTCAGAGGTTTAGTCCATTAATATCATAGTGAGAAGCTTGGAAGTGTGCAGGCAGACATGGTTATGAGAGCCCTATGTCTTGATTCGCAGGCAGAAGAAGGAGACTGTGCCACATGGTGCATAATGAGCATATATAACCTCAAAGCCTGCCTCCGCAGTGACATACTTCTCTAACAAGGCCACTCCTACTCTAACAAGGCCATGCCTCCTGATAGTGCCACTCCCTATGGCCATGCAGCCGAAAACATGAATCTGTGAGGACCATTCCTATTCAAACCACCACAATGTTTAAGCTAACATTTTAATTCAAAGAGTTATAATCTTGTGTTTTGAACTGATGATTGAATGACTAAAATGTATCATTCAAATTGTCAAATAAAAATGATATATTCCATGATAATGTTATTACTCTACTTCTGAGTACAATTTGAAAAATTACTAATTTTTTTTTGTTTTATTTACTCAGAAGAAAAAATAATGATGGAGAGAGCAAAGAAAGAGAAGAATAAGAAAAGGGTAGAACAGTAAATGGAAAGAGATGAGCAAAGCCTAACAAGTGACTACAGACCAAGTGGGTCATTCAAGAGCAGTTCCAGGGACAGTATTTGAGTGGGAGTCATATCATGATTATCTGGGAGAAGTGGAAGTTTCAGAAGTAAAAGAAGTGTAGCCTGTTATTTCAAACTGCCTACTCAGAAGGCTAGCTGGGAAACTCTCAGCTCAGGCTTCTATCTTCGTTTTATTGGGTCAGTTTCAAACTATAGGATTCCTTCTCAATGCTGACTTTATCCTGATATTTCTTCTAATCTTGACAATTCACCAATTGGACTTCTACACTCTGAAACTCAGAAATTGATGCAAGTACTGTCTGGTTGTTATTTGGAGCATAAGTCACTGAATATGCAGATGAGAACTCACTTAGATTTGAGCAAACTGTTAAAACCTGTGATTAGTGCTGATTTTTGTCCTTGTTTACAACCATTGTTTCATGAATCTTTTCCTCGCTGCACCAGCCCTGGTCTCAAAGTAAGGACTAGAGGGACTGTTAGTGCAGGTTCACTTGTTCTTGAATTTAAATCCAAATGTTTAACAACTAGGTTTTACTACAGACATTAAAGGTTCCACAGCCTTCTAATTTTTATCATAAATGGTGATTTTATCCTGCATTTCTAGTACATTCACTGAATCATGTTTTTTTTTATTCACAATGAAACCCTTTATTTGTATAACAAACATTAAAAAAAGTTACAATCTAAATATATAATTATACATGACGTGTGTGTGTGTGTGTGTGTGTGTGTGTGTGTGTGTATCACTATATTACATATAGTAACCCCAGCATCGGGGAAATGGTTCCAGAGGATCATGAGTTCAAAGACTGTCTAGCCTTTGACTGTCTAGCCAGGGCCTTATGAGAGTCCCTCATCTATCCAGTCATGCTCTTTGTGTTATCTTTTTTGAGTTGTGTATAGGTAACATAGTTTTAAGTTAACATGGATGCAGCTTCATTGTCATCTATAGAAAACACTCTCACAAGTGATGGCCTCATGCACTGGCAAAATCCTTCCACCACTGCTTCCTAGATGTGTAGTTGTGTCAATTGGGGTTGGACATCTCCTGGTCAGTTGCTCTATGACCAGAGCACATGAAGGAGGGAATGTAAAAAACTGGAGGGGGATTTAACTGGTAAGAGAAGGAAGGGCCATAAAGACAGAGAAAATGGAAAACAAAATAATGCTAAGGATATTAGAAGAAGCTATAGGGAAACATGATTTTTATATTCCTTTACTTAAAATACGTATGTGTGTGTATGTGTGAAGTTATGCTACTTGGGATGATAATACTTCCCCAAAGACCTATTATAACAAAAGCCCTAGTACCAGGTATGTGAAACTTCCCTTTGAGTTATTATTAGTCAGTGGTTCAAAGACACTATTAAAATAATATGGACTATTGCCCTTGCCCTTGGTTACCTCCCTGAGTATGAAAATAAAACCTATTACTAAGCACGCTATAAACTTTGGGCAAAGGACTTGGAAGGATCAAACCAGAACTGACCTGAAAGTCTTCTTCCTGAGAACTAGCTCTCATAGTATTTAAAGGTGTTGTGCAAGCTTCTAAGAGAGAAGACCAAGCAATACAGCTTTAAAACCTACAAACCACAGCAATGACAAGATATCCCAAATAGTGCGGCAGCGACACATATATCTTGTGGGAAATAACAACTGTCTTTTGTATTAAAGACCATTCAATCAGAGAGCATTCATGCCTGATACAGTATGTAATCTAGCCATGTAAACTACCCAGGGCTACTGAAGTCCTGGATCCTACAGGAGACCCTATTACCATTTTCCTAAACAAGTACAACTGCTTACTTCATTCTAAATACCCAGAAATAAGTTAGCACTAATTCCTCACCACGCTTCTTTTTGCCACAGGTAGAGAATGTTGTAGGAATCTGCAAATAATTTTTCTTCTTTAATGTGTTACTATGGTTACATTTAAAGAACTAATGATGTTTCTTCTATGTTTTTTCCTGTAGCTCACCCCAATTACTATTATAGATTTTTGTCTTCATGTCCATGGGCGAACTTCGTGTTCATGGCATACTTATTTCATTTTGGTTATCAGCTTGGATATCAAGGTTTTTATAGATCCATGGTTTTCAACCTCCCTAATGTTGTGACCCTTTAATTCAGTTTCTCATGTTGTGGTGATCCCCAACCATAAAAATTTTATCATTACTACTTCATAAGTATAATTTTGCTACTGTTATGAATCACAATGTAAATATTTTTGGACATGGGTTTACCAAAGGGGTTGTGGCTCACAGGTTGAGAACTGCTATGTTCGATTCATAAAATAAGCTGAAGGACTTTTTTTTTTTTTTATCAATCTCCTTTTCTAGAAGGATCCTCCATAATATTTTTGGTATAATTGATTGGTGGCCAGAAATGTTCCTCTAGGGAAGCATTTTAACATCAGTGAGGATTTAGAAATAAAATAAAACAGTTATCTGTTTTTTCTGCAATATTTTCATAATGTAGTTAGTACTAAACACTGTGACTGGAAATGTGTGCAAGGTTTTACCCATACCATCAGAGCAATCAAGTATGTTGCAGGTATAAGTTGGGTATCTTTCAATTCAATCCATTTGGACACTACCTGGAGATAATACCAGATCCCACGGGCTGGACACAATGGAGTACTACTCAGCTATTAAAAGCAATGACTTCATGAAATTCTTAGGCAGATGGATGGAACTAGAAAATATCATCCTGAGTTAGGTAACCCAGTCACAAAAGAACACACATGGTTATGTACTCACTGATAAGTGGATATTAGGCAAAAAGCTCAGAATACTCATGATATAACTTACAGACCATATGAAGCTCAAGAAGAATGAAGACCAAAGTGTGAATGCTTCAGTTACCTTTCTCAGAAAGGGTAACAAAATACTCACAGGAGGTAGGGGGTGGGAGGGACTTGGGAGGAAGAGAGGACAAGGATGGAGGAAAGGGGGGCAAGATCAGGTATGGGAGGAGACAGGGATGATAGACAGAGGGACAGGAAATTGAACAATGGTGAGTAGCAATGGGAGATGGGGAACTGAGGGTAGCCAACAGAAGGTCTCACATGCCAGGAGGCTCCCAGGACCCAACTGGGATGACATTAGCTGAAATACCCAACAAAGAGAAGGGAGAACCTATAGATACCGTATCCAGAGGTTAGGAAAGGCTCCCAGTTGAGGAATGGGCCACCTACTCATCTCCAATTTTTTAACCTAGAATTGCTCCTGTCTAAAGGAAATACCAGGACAAAATGTGGAGCAGAGACTGAAGGAAAGGCCATCCAAAGACTGCCCCACCTGATGATCCGTCCCATATAAAGACACCAAACCCAGACACTATTGTGGATGCCAAGAAGTGCTTGCTGACAGGAGCCTGATACAGTTGTCTCCTGAGAGGCTCGGCCAGAGCCTGACAAATACAGATACAGATGCTTGCAGCCAACCATTGGACTCTGAACATGAGGACCCCAATGGAGGAGTTAGAGAAAGAACTGAAGGAGCTGAAGGGGTTTGCAACCCTATAGGATGAACAACAATATCAACCAACCAGACACCCCAGAGTTCTCAGGGATTAAACCACGTTTGAAATAGTACACATGGAGGGACCCATGGCTCCAGCCTCATATGTAGCAGAGGATGGCCTTATCTGGCATCCATGGGATCCTCTGAAGGCTCGATGCCCCAGTGTAGAGGAATGCCAGGGTAGTGAGGTGAGAGTGGATGGGTGGAGGAGCACCCTCATAGAAGCAGGGGCAGGGGGGGATGGGATAGGGATAGGGGGCTTCCAGCAGGGGAAATCCAGAAAGGGGATAACATTTGAAATGTAAATAAATAAAATATCCAATAAAAATAGTTAAAAGCAAGAAGATTAAAAGTTGACTATGCGGGAGACCTCTGCCTGGGCCACAGGGTTTCATAGCCAACTAGAGCCAGGAGAAAGCTACCCTCCGAGGAGTGTGGAAAAGCCATGAGTGGGGTTAAGGCTAGCACCACTGCTCATCCTGACCCGCCTGGAACCCTCGGGACAAAGAGCCTGAGGTAAAGTCGGAGACCGGAACCTGCCAGTCTCCACCTGTGGCTGGAGATCTCTGCCTGGGCCACCAGGGTTCCATAGCCAACTAGCGCAAGGAGAAAGCTACCTTGCCAGGAGCGTGGAAAAGCCATGAGGGGGGGTTAAGGCGAGCACCATTGCTCACCGGGACCCGCCTGGAAACCTCGGGATACAGGGACTTAGATAAAGTCGGGAACAGGAACCTCCCGGTTTCTATCTGTGCCTGGGAACCTCAGTCTGGGTCACAGGGCTCCAGGAGAGAGCTGGTACCCCAGGAGTGCTGACACACCTTTGAGCACAGGCAAAACCACCACTTCTGTTCAAATTCACTGGATCAAGTGGGACCTTTGCAGAGCCATCAGGACACAGGAACCAAGGGACAACTGGGGACAAGATCCTTCTGGTTTCTATCTGCACCCTAGAGCTGACCCTGTAACACAGCTCTCCAAACCCAAATACCTCTGAGAGAGAGCTAGTCTTCAAGGAGTATGACACAGAGGCCTGCAGGAAGGACAAGCCACAGCCAGACACAGTAAGACCAGCTAGCATCAGAGTTAACAAGATGGCAAAAGGCAAGGGTAAGAACATAAGGAACAGAAATCAAGGCTACTTGGCAACATAAGAACCCAGCTCTCCCACCACAGCAAGCCCTGGATACCCCAACACGCCAGAAAAGCAAGACTCAGATTTAAAATCAGTTCTCATGATGATGATACAAGATTTTAAGAAGAAATCAACACTCTTAAAGAAATACAAGAGAACAGCGGTAAACAACTAGAAGCCCTTAAAGAGGAAACACAGAAATCCATTAAGGAATTACAGGAAAACACAACCGAACAGACAAAGGAAATGAAAAAAACTATCCAGGAGCTAAAAATAGAAATAGAAACAATAAAGAAATCACAAAGGGAGACAACCCTGGAGTTAGAAAACCTAGGAAAGAGATCAGGAGATATAGATGCAAGCATCACCAACAGAATACGGGAGACAGAAGAGAGAATCTCAGGAGCAGAAGATACCATAGATAACATTGCAACAACACTAAAAGAACACACAAAATGCAAAAAGCTCCTAACCCAAAGCATCCATGAAATCCAGGACACAATGAGAAGAGAAGAACCTAAGGATAATAGGTATCGAAAGAGAGTGAAGATTCCCAACTTAAAGGACCAGTAAATATCTTCAACAAAATTATAGAAGAAAACTTCCCTAACTTAAAGAAAGAGATGAACATAAATATACAAGAAGCTTACAGAACTCCAAATAGATTGGACCAGAAAAGAAATTCATCCCATCACATTATAGTGAAAACACCAAATACACAAAACAAGGAAAGAATATTAAAAGCAGTAAAGGAAAAAGGTCAGTAACATATGAAGGCAAACCTATCAGAATTACACCTGACTTCTCACCAGAGACTATGAAAGCTAAAAGATCCTCGGCAGAACTCATACAGACCCTAAGAGAACACAACTGCCAGCCCAGGCTCTTTTCCCAGCAAAACTCTCAATTAACATAGATGGTGAAACCAAAATATTCTATAACAAAACCAAATTTACACAATATGTTTCCACAAACCCAGGTCTACAAAGGATAATAGATGATAGATGTCAACTCAACGAGGGAAACCACATTCTAGAAAACACAAGAAAGTAATCTTTCAACAAACTGAAAAGAAAATAGCCTAAAACCTAAAAGTAACATCGAAAATAACAGGAACTAGAAATCACTATTCCTTAATATCTCTTAACATCAATGGACTCAATTCCCCAATAAAAAGACATAGACTGACAGACTGGATCCATAAAGAGGACCCAGCATTTTGCTGCATTCAGGAAACACACCTCTGTGATAAAGACAAACACTACCTCAGAGTAAAGGGCTGGAAAACAAGTTTCCAGGCAAATGGTCCCAAGAAACAGGCTAAAGTAGCCATTCTAATATCGGATAAAATCGACTTTGACCCAAAAGTCATCAAAAAAGATAAGGAAGGACACATCATACACATCAAGGGAAAAATCTACCAAGAAGATTTCTCAATTCTGAACATCTATGCTCCAAATGCAAGGGCACCCACATTCATAAAAGAAACTTTACTAAAGCTCAAAGAACACATTGCATCTCACACAATAATAGTAGGAGACTTCAACACCCCATTATCATCAATGGACAGATCTTGGAATCACAAACTAAACAGAGACACAGTGAAACTAAGAGATGTTATGAACCAAAAGGATTTAACAGATATCTATAGAACATTTCATCCTAAATGAAAAGGATATACCTTCTTCTCAGCACCTCATGGTACATTCTCCAAAATTGACCATATAATCGGTCACATAACAAACCACAACAGATACAAGAAGACTGAAATAATCCCATGCCTTCTATCAGATCACTACGGATTAAGGCTCATCTTCAATGGAAACAATAACAACAGAAAGCCCACATACACATGGAAGCTGAACAATGCTCTACTCTATAATAACCTGGTCAAGGAAGAAATAAGGAAAGAAATTAAAGACTTCCTAGAATTTAATGGAAATGAAAGTACAACATACCCAAACATATGGGACACAATATGGAAGCAGTGTTAAGAGGAAAACTCATAGCTTTCAGCGCCTCCAAAGAGAAACTGGAGAGAGCATACACTAGCAGCTTAACAGCACACCTGAAAGCTCTAGAACAAAAAGAAGCTAATGCACCCAAGAGGAGTAGAAGGCAGGAAATAATCAAGCTAAGGGCTGAAATAAACCAGGTAGAAACAAAAAGAACTATACAAAGAATCAACAAAACCAGGAGTTGGTTCTTTGAGAAAATCAACAAGATAGATAAACCCTTAGCCAGACTAACCAGAGGGCACAGAGACAGGATCCAAATTAACAAAATTAGAAATGAAAAGGGAGACATAACAACAGATTCTGAGGAAATTCAAAAAATCATCAGATCCTACTACA
>JAPYYD010007279.1:0-10404 GCA_028551405.1 Uromys caudimaculatus
ATACCTGGAAATCCATCAATGTAATCCACTACATAAACAAACTCAAAGGAAAAAACCACATGGTCATTTCATTAGATGCTGAAAAAGCATTTGACAAAATTCAGCATCCCTTCATGATAAATGCCCTGGAAAGATCAGGAATTCAAGGCCCATATCTAAACATAATAAAAGCAATATACAGCAAACCAGTAGACAACATAAAACTAAATGGAGAGAAACTCGAAGCAATTCCACTAAAATCAGGGACTAGACAAGGTTGCCCTCTCTCTCCCTATCCATTCAATATAGTAATTGAAGTTCTAGCTATAGCAATTACACAACAAAAGGAAGTCAAAGGGATACAAATTGGAAAGGAAGAAATCAAAATATCACTCTTTGCAGATGATATGATCATATATTTAAGTGACCAGAAAAACTCCACCAGAGAACTTCTACAGTTCATAAACAACTTCAGCAAAGTGGCTGGATATAAAATTAACTCAAACAAATCAGTAGCCTTCCTATACTTGAAGGATAAACAGGCTGAGAAATAAATTAGGGAAATGACACCCTTCACAATAGTCACAAACAATATAAAGGTGTGACTCTAACCAAAGAGGTGAAAGATCTGTATGACAAGTACTTCAAGTCTCTGAAGAAAGAAATCAAAGAAGACCTCAGAAGACAGAAAGATCTCCCGTGCTCATGGATTGGCAGGATTAATACAGTAAAAATGGCCATCCTGCCAACAGCAATCTACAGATTCAGTGCAATCCCCATCAAAATTCCAACTCAATTCTTCATAGACTTAGAAAGAGCAAGTCTCATACTCATTTGGAACAACAAAAAACCCAGGATAGCAAAAGCTATTCTCAACAACAAAAGAACTTCTGGGGGAATCAGCATTCCTGACCTCAAGCTGTACTACAGAGCAGTAGTGATAAAAACTGCATGGTATTGGTACAGTGACAGGCAGGTAGATCAGTGGAATAGAACTGAAGACCCAGAAATGAACCCACATACCTACGGTCACTTGATTTTTTGACAAAAGAGCTAAAACTACCAAGTGGGAAAAAGACAGCATTTTCAACAAATGATGCTGTTTCAACTGGTGGTCTACATGCAGAAGAATGAGAATTGATCCATTCCTATCTCTATGTACAAAGCTTAAGTCCAAGTGGATCAAGGACCTCCACATAAAACCAAATACACTGAATCTAATAGAAGAGAAAGTGGGGAAAAACCTCGAACACAGGGGAAAAGTTCCTGAACAGAACACCAGTGGCTTCTGCTCTAAGATCAAGAATCAACAAATGGGACCTCATGAAATTGCAAAGCTTCTGTAAGGCAAAGGACACTGTCAATAGGACAAAGCGGCAATTAACAAATTGGGAAAAGATCTTTACCAATCCTATGTCCAATAGAGGGCTTAATATCCAACATATACAAAGAACTCAAGAAGTTAGACTCCAGAAAACCAAATAACCCTATCAAAAAATGGGGAACATATCTAAACAGAGAATTCTCAACTGAGGAAATTTGCAGGGCTGAGAAGCACCTAAAGAAATGCTCAGCATCCTTAGTCATCAGGGAAATGCAAATCAAAACAAGTTTGAGATTATTTCATACCAGTCAGAATGACTAAGATCCAAACTCAGGTGACAGCAGATGCTGGCAAGGATGTGGAGAAAGAGGAACACTCCTCCATTGTTGGTTGGATTGCAAGCTGGTACAACTACTCTGGAAATCAGTTTGGTGGACCCTCAGAAAAATGGACATAATACTACCTGAGAACCCAGCTATACCTCTCCTGGGCATATACCCAGAAGATTCTCCAACATGTACTAAGGACACATGTTCCACTATGTTCATAGCAGCCTTATTTATAATAGCCAGAAGCTGGAAACAACCCAGATGTCCCTCAACAGAGGAATGGATACAGAAAATGTGGCACATTTACACAATGGAATACTACTCAGCTATTGAAAACAATGACTTAATGAAATTTGCAGGCAAATGGATGGAACTTGAAAATAGCATCCTCAGCGAGGTAACTCAGTCACAAAAAAGGAACATAGTATGTACTCACTGATAAGTGGATATTAGCCCAAACATTTGGAATACCCAAGTTTCACTTCACAGTAACCACTGGACTGAGAGTTAGGTCCCAGATGGAGGAGTTGGAGAAGGGACTGAAGGAGCTGAGGGAGTCTGCAGCCCCATGGAGGGAGTAACAGTGTCAACTGGCCTGACCCCTCCGGTCCTCCTGGAGACTGGACCACCAACCAAAGTATACACATCGAGGGATCCATGGCTCGGACCACATATGTGGCAGAGGAGGACCTTGTGGGCCATCAGGGGGAGGATAGGCCCCAGTAAAGGGGATTGTCAAGGTGGGAATATGGGGATGGGTGGGCAGGTGGGTGGGAGGCGGAATTCCCTCATAGAGGCGGGGATGGGGAGGGGATTGGGGGTTTCCAAAGAGGAGACCCAGAAAAGGGGAAACATTGGAAATGTAAATAATGTATCAATAATAATAATAATAATAATAATAATAAAAGAAAAGAATAAATAAAAAATTAAAATAAATTGAAATGTATGATTTTATGGTGTGTACATTACATCTCAAAAAAAAAAAGAGAAAGTGTAAACTAGGGTGGTACAGGCTTAAAAGACATATAGCATACCAATCTGACAAAATAATAAGTCAACTGAGTGATTTTAATTGGAGGAGGATATAAGAAAATTTATAATTTAGAGATTTTATACATTCCTATATGTGTGTGTATATTCTTTTGCTATGAATTTTAAGGTACTGAAGTAATTGGGAAGTGGATCTACACTTATTTTATACATTGAATTCCATGGTTTCCTTCAAACTCAATGTTTAATAAATTGTTTGAATTTTGGATTTGGATTTGAAATTTAGATTGAATGAATAAGTATTAATTTATTACTAATTAATTTTTTATTTTAAAAGATGTTTCAACTCTCTTATGAATGTGTGTTAGAGAAAATACCAAAGGCAGGCACATAGATAAGACAGTAGAAATCTTATTTATGCAATAATATGAAAGAAAATAGAGCAATACATAATCCAGGTAAGCGTTCCAAGGTAAAGCATAGTTGATATTTTTATTATGTGTTCATCAAATGCCTGTGATATTTAGAAATGCATGATGAAAAAAGTAGCTAAGTTGTATTCATGTTTATGGGCATGTCCTGGTTACCGTGGGAACCTAAACCTGAATATTACAAGGCATGAAGCATCACCAGGCCACCAAAAGTACTACCAGTGAGGTCAGTGAAAAACACAGGGAAGTGCTCTCTTTCTCTCACAAATATTGGTATTGTAGAAAAGATAACTAGCTAGATAATCAAGGAAAGGGCACACAATTTGTGGTAGTAACTATCCTGGAATGGAGAACTTCAACGCACAGTCTGTAGATCAGCTGAATCAATGGAAAACACCAGATAGCAGGGTAGACCATAATCTCCACATTACAGTACTACTTAGAAACTATAGGAAAAACCTGTGGCCCAGCCTGGCACCATCAGAAATAATATCAGAGAATAATGGGGGCTACTAAAGTGTGGCACTGTTTAGATAAGGCAGATTCCCACCTAAGGCAGCTACAGAGGTAGTTGGGGGACTTATAATAATAGTTGTCATATTCTCTTCCCCTAGGAGCCAGTATTGGGGAACAGACCATCCTGAACTTCCTTGACATAGCAGTACTGGAGCAGAAGAGAACATCAAGGAAGACATTTAAAACTGTACTATATAATATTTTTAATTAATAATTACTTTTGAAGAAATATGAAGGCTTGATATATTATGTATACTGTTTGGTATGGCTAGATGACTTTTCTGTATGCTTATATATCCATTCTACCCTTGTGCATTCTCTATTTTCTCCATACATACAACTCATGTACAATTTTTATCTCTTTTTTTCTCTTACCTTGTCTCTTCCTTATTTTACTTCTTAATTAGCTCCTTGCAAACGTTTAATATTCTCCAAAATGATGGACCTGGAAACACTCATTATGAGTGATATAAACAGGCCCAGAAAACAAACACCACACAATTTCTCTCATTTGAGAATTTTAGTTTTGGATCTTCAGATGAGTGTATTTCATTTGGAATACCCACGGAGGTGAAGGAATAACTAAAGAGCCACGGGGGGGGGGGGGGGTTCAAAGAGGAAGAATAGAAGGTGCTGGCATAAAGGGTTAAAAGGGAATAGCAAAATAGGAAAGGTTAAATTGGAGTTGAGGAGGGGAGAGAGGATAGATGAGGGTGTGTGGAGATGTATTATTAATAATAAAAATCCTTCAAAGAAAGCAAGTGTAAACTCTAGAAACTTGTATACACACATATGCACATGCACACATGTGTGTATGTGCGTGCACACACACACAGAGGAGGAGAAGTCAGAATGCTGTTACCTTATGATGGGACAAAATTGTCCCCAATAAATACCAGGGACTTCTTAAAACTTAAAAATCCTAGTGTCAACAACAGGTTACCAGTTTTCTACTTGTTGGCCAGTAGGTTCTATAGATACCCAAACAGTACTTATTATTGCGAATGATATTTGTAATCCTCTTAACTTGATGGTAAGATACAATTTTTGAAGATACTGCATACTTGAACTATAAGCAATGGTATATCAAGCTGGTATGAACCTGAAAGTTTCACCCTTACTATCAGATTTCAAAGTAAAAGAAGATACTGTGCATGCTGAGGGAGGAAAAATATCATCAATTTTATCCATCTGTAAATCAGTTACAGTAATGAATGTTCTTCAAGACATGTCTTCTAGTACAATAGTGTCATCATAGTAGAAGTAAACAATGATTTTTTTGACTTGATTTAAATCCCACACCACAAGATAAAACATTTACCGAAAACTATTATTTGACAAGAACCTATGACTGTATAGGTTTGAAGTTTTTAGAAGAGATGAACACAGTGTAAAACTCACACCTATTGACTCATTATTATACCCATAGATGAAAGCATCTTTGAACATTAATCAGAGAAACTTCTCTTTTCAGCAGATGTCAGATAAAACATACATTCTCAACTTGCCAGTTACAGAAAATAAAATTGCCAAATTCACATCCCTAAATGGAACATATATACAGCACCCACTTTTCCTAAATCTCGGATATCAAAATTTTTGATGTTTGAATCTTCTAATTCATACCTGAATCTTGTCTTCCACACCTAATATTTGGTAATCCCCTTAATTTATTATATTGATGATTATTTCTATAGAGGCTTTTATTTATATTTTGTAGTTTTTTCATTTATAAAATTTCAGTCTTTTGTCAATATTTCTTTTCATTGAATTTATATTACATATTTTGCATTGATTTTTTTCATTTAATCTAAATGTCAATCTTTATTCTCTTGCATTCTACTTTTTATAGTATATAGGTGTTTTGCCTACGTATATGTGTGTATACGATGTACAGGTCTGGCACCCAAGAAAGTAGAAATGAGAGTCAGATCCACTGTAACTCGAGTTATAGACTATTTTGTGCTGCTTTATGGGTTCTGAGAATTAAATCATGTCTAATGCAAGAAAATCAATCTTTCTAGCCTCCCTCCTTGAATTACATTTGAAAGAAGAGGCAGAAAGAAGATATGAGCCAGAGGCAGAGGATAACTATTAAGAAACAGTGTCTTCTGAACCCAGTTGGGCAGCTGTACATATAAATTCACAGTCATCGTGACAGTGTGCACAAAGAGCAGTGCACACCAAAACTAGACAAAATTCTAGCATGGACAGGGTCACTTCTTCATAAAATTCTACGCCTAGATTTATATAAATCTATTGGCAATAGTTTTATTCTAGATAGGGAGAGTCAGGTTTTATTTTATTTATTTTTTTATTACTAAGAACATACCTCTTGCTAAATTAATCTTACTCATATGTAAGGTCACACATCTGAGAATATTTGGGCATCACAAATTTTTTATTGGATATTTTATTTACATTTCAAATGTTTTCCCCTTTCTAGGTCTCCCCTTCAGAAACTCCCTATCGCATCCCTCCTCCCCCTGTCTCTATGGGGGTGCTCCCCTACCCACCCACTACTGTCTCCCCACCCTGGCATTCCCCTACATTGGGGCATCGAACACCCTCAGGCCCAAGGGCTTCTCCTCTCACTGATGTCCAACAAGGCCCTCCTCTGCCACATATGTGGTCAGCACCATGGGTCCCTCCATGTGTATTCTTTGGTTGGTGGTCTAGTCCCCGGAAGCTCTGGGGTGTCTGGCCTGTTAACACAAATTATTCTTGATAGGAAGAAAGTCACAAATTTATGTTGATAGGGAAGGAAATTTGGATCTGGGAGGAGATTGTGTCTGTGTGTGTCTGTGTGTGTCTGTGTGTGTGATGGTAAACTATATTGTACAAAGTTCTCAAAGGATTAGACTTTTTAAAAAAGTTGTATTCTGTCAATTGGAAAATATTAAAAAACAAATGAATGACCAAAGTCATGTGACCTACCAAAGTTAACTCAAGGAACACTAAACAATTTAAACAGGTCTATAACATGCAATGAGATTTTATGAAAATCTCTCAACTACAATGAATCTAAGCGCAGATGGCTTAATTGCAGAATTCTACCAGTCCTTTACTGAAGAATTAATATCAGTATTTCTCAAAATATTTCATGTAACGGAAACAGACCCATATACAACTGGAAGTACCATGTTAACAAATCCAGATAAAACTGATACCCTTGATAAATATCAAAGCAATAATTCTCAATAAACTACTTGCAAACAAAATTTAACAACATCTCAAAGTGATCATTGAGCATTACCAAGTATGATTTATTCTAGGGATGGTTCAACACACATAAATGAATTATTATTACCAATATGATAAATGAACTGAAGCAGGAAAATCACATGATCATTTTATTACATCTAGAAAAGACCTTTGACTTATCTAACACCTATTCATTATAAACCTTAGAGAGACTAGGGATAAAAAGAACATATTTCACCATAAAAAAGGGTATACACAGCATGCCTCTATCTAACATCACTCTAAATGGAGAGAACTTGAAGTATTCCTACTAAAATCAAGAACAAGAAAATGCAGTTCATGTTCTTGTGTGAGTGAAGTCTTACTAAAAACAATAAGAAAAGAGAAGGAAATAAAAGAAATAAAAAGAAGTCAATATGCCATTATTTGTAGACGATATTTTTAAACTCATATTCAAGATAAATGTGATTCTGAGCAAGAGGAACAATTCCAGAAATATCCTCATATCGACTTTTAAGGTTTAGTATAGAAAACAGGAGGGTACAGTCACAAAATCAGATACATAGATCAATGGTAAACCTGTTATAAACCTGTGCATCTATAGCCAAATGATTTCTTTGACATAGATGCACAAAATATACATTTTACAAAAGAGAATATCTTCAACAAGTCATGCTTGGAAAACTGAATATTTGCCTGTAGAAGAATTAATAATAGTATAATATAGGAGAAATAATAATAATAATTAATATTAATAATTAATAGTTCTCTATCTCTTAGTCTGAATAAAAGTCAACTCCAAAAGAATCTAAGATCTTAATGAACTATTTGAAACTCTAAACAGAAGAAAGGGAAAAACTTGGAAAAAACACTTACATATATTGGTTGAGGCAATCTCTTTTAAAATGGGATCCTAGTACCTTAGAAATTTGCACAAAACTCTAACCAAGGTGATTTCCTCAAATGAAAAAGCTTCACAAGAAAGAAAACCAGAAAGCAAGTGAAGAGACACCTTACAGAAAGAGAAGAACTTGGCTTGTTATACACTTGATAGAACATTCTCTACACAAATTCTGTGCAGAGAAAAAAAAAAGAAAAATAACAAATAACATAATCAACAAATTAGATAAGCAGACAACCCTTAAACAAGGAAGTAAAAATGGCCAGTGAAAATTAGAAAAATTCAACATTACTAGCTATCAGAGGAGTGTAAATAAAATTCTACATTAATATTGTTACGTACCACATTCAGAAGGCCCACAATCAAGAAACAAATAAAAATAAGTACTGGCAAGGATGAGAAGAGAAGGAAACACCTTTTCACAGCAGAGAAGAATGGAAAACATGAGAATCAGCAATGAGGTTCCTAAAGTAATAGATTTTGCATATGACCTAACTATATTTCTTCTGGATGTTTGCTCAAAATATTACAACTAACAATACTCCAGAGATATTTGCATATCGATATTTGTTACAGCACTATTCACAACAGCTAAATTATGGAACCACATAGATTTTCCTTTTCTTTTTCTTTTTTCTTTTTTTTTTTTTTTTTTTTTTTTGGTTTTTCGAGACAGGGTTTCTCTGTATAGCCCTGGCTGTCCTGGAACTCACTTTGTAGACCAGTCTCTGCCTGTCTCTGCCTCCCAAGTGCTGGGATTAAAGGCGTGTGCCACCACTGCCCTGCCGACATAGATTTTCATCAACAGATGAATGGATGTAAAACTGTTGCATATTCTAGATTGCTATGTAGACAGTAAGGCTGATTGGTATCATAGAAGTTCAATTATGTTCCAAATGACATAGCAATCAGACTTCAATGTTCGCCAAATAATTGGAAAGGAAATCCAATCCTAATTCTTTGTAATATTTTAAGTCCCATAAAGCCTGCCATCAGGTGACAATAGAAAAGCTGACAATAACCTTTCTTATCTCAAGTGTACCCAGTCAACTGATGCCCACTGAATGATAAGAATTAAAATAAAAACCGTTGCATGTTGTCATTTTGGTGCATTTGATTATGTTTATAGGACATAACTGCAATCCAAATTATTTTCAACATATATGGATTCTTTAGTCTAATAACAGAAAATGCTATTATTCAGTATATAGTAATTCTGAAAATTCTAGCTCTTATCTTCAGCTTTAAATTTATGAAAAAGATATAATGAAGAAGACCAGAGAGTATCTAGTGTATTGAAACAAGGTGGCTGTGTTCTTCATACATTGAAATTCTTTTAGCCCAAAAGTAGTAATCTAGTTTCCATGGCTTCAGAATTTCCCGGAAAATTAAGACTAGTATTAAAAAGTAACTTTTCTCTACTTTTTATATTTTATATATTTTATAATCTAACTTTCTAAATCTTTTGAATTTCAAAAAACCAGTGTACCTTCCCAAACTGCACAAGCATTCATAATAATTAATAATGCATGTAATATTTTTATAAAGTACAAAATTATACAAATATATATAAAACATCAAAGTCCATTTTCAACAATATATACAGATTTCAAATTGCATATACATTCTACTAAATGTGAAGCCGCACAGGAAGCAGGTGGCTCTCAAAGAACAGATAAGAAAGCAACAAGGTATTAAGACTAAAAAACCATCTAGCAGTACACCCAGCAAATCATTGCCCCCTAACTGATAGTGTCTCCTTCATATTTAAGAACATATAAATTTTCATACATTTAGGAAAAGAGTACTTAAGGCTGATTATATGAGCTGTCCCTTAGAAGGAAAAGAGATATAAAGTTTGCAAAGTAATGCAGAGACCTATATAGTTCATGGCAAAATAACCCAGTAAGAAATAATTGCTATGGTTTGGCTTATAGTTTACTGGTTGAACACCTGTGAGCACTTGAAATTCACAGGGTACAATTCATAGCACCAGGATATAAATTGTCTAACCATGGTAGAAGAGAGATCTGTAAAGATAGCTAGGAGATCCTGGAAGGAGTAATTCACCTAGCTGACTATGAGACCCACAGCACAGCTGGCCATAGAAAAGACCACATTTCACAACATTCAGTATAGACTGTCTGTCTATATCTGTTGTCTGCAGAGAGACATCATTCTTGAAGGTTTCCTGTCTTTGCACATCTTGTATTCCCTAGCTCATCTTCCTAGGAAAATACATCTTGTCCACATTCAAGTAATAATACACTACAAAGGTTTGCCAACACAAAAAGAAACTATAGAGTATGGTGAAAACAATGAACACATATCCATATTGATAGTAGGAAACTTACCTGGAATTGGCTTCTCTAAAGAATATTAAAATAACAACTTTATAAAATATGAGGAATCTATAGAAAACTAATAAAAAAATCAAGTCTTAAAGGAGTAATTTCCATTATGTAGGAACACTATAGGGCACATAGAAGAACTGACGGAAAGATTAATACAAAACAAAGAACGATGGCCAGAAAACAGGAGGGCATGCAGTTTTAATTAAATGAAGGGCCCCACAGCTGATCAGCGCTGGGACAAAGATCCCTCGCTGGAGATCGTAGGACCCAGCGGAGGGCCAAAGACACGCCCCACAGCTCACCAGACCACAGAGACTGACCTCCAGCAGCTTCCGGCGACAGCCGGAGACCTCAGCTTGGGCCACAGGGCCCCACA
>JAPYYD010007280.1:0-10403 GCA_028551405.1 Uromys caudimaculatus
CTGACCTCTCCCCCCTCCCCCGGTCCTCCTGGAGTTCGGACCACCAACCAAAGAATACACATTGATGGACTTATGGTTTGGACCACATATGTGGCAGAGGATGACCTCGATGGCCATCAGGGAGAGACGAAAGGCCCTTGGGCCTGAGGATGTTAGAGACCTCAGTAAAGGGGAATATCAAGGCGGGAAAATGGGGATGGGTGGACGGGGGTGGGTGGGAGGTGGAATTCCCTCCTAGAGGCGGGTTGGGGAGGGGATAGGGGGTATACAAAGAGGAGACTCAGAAAAGGGGAAACATTGGAAATGTATATAAAGTATCAAAAATTAAAAAGGAGGAAAAAAAAAAGAACTGAGCCTAGCATGGGCTTCTGAAACCTTAAAGTCCATCCTCCAGCAAGGCCACACCTCCTAATCCTTCTCAAATAGTGCCACTCTCAGATGACTAAGCACTCATGTACATGAGACTATGGGGGCCATTTCAACCACCCTACAGTCTATAACTAAGCAAGGACACTGAGAGCAAGGGAGAGGCCCTTGTTTGCTGAGGAGTCCCTGTCCTAACTCGGCCCCCAACACTGAGCATCTCCCTCACAATTTCCATCCCAGACCCCCATAACAACAGGAAGGAGCCCTCCTTACTCTCTTGAATACCATCAAAAAAGTTCTCTGCACCCCTCCCCCCCAAAGCATGGCCTCTTCCATAATTTCATAGCTAGTATGATGCCAGCATGAAAGAGAGTCTGTGATAACACGCACCCAAAGGCTCTCACCTGAGTCACATTAGCAGCATAGAATATCTTCTGTGGCGAAAGTCCAAGCACACAGAGCATTTTAGCTGGCAGGCTTCACGATAATCTTCCAGATGGCTAATCACGACTTTTATCTTTAGAATGTCAATGAGCTAAATCCATTGAGTCAACTCTGCAATTGGTTATACAATTTTCTATTATATGTGTGTATCAGAATTTAATAATCTTAATAATCTCAATTTATAACCTCATTTTTATCTTAAGTAACATTGTATTGAACATTTTATTTACAAATATTGGTCTCGTACTTTATATGTACCTTATAACAAATTCACAGATGTGGATTCCCACTTATAAAATACATTACTAATTTGTTTTCAGAAAGGCTCAACCAATAGCCACTTTTACTAGCAATTAAAGGACAGTGCCCATGATGCTGAGCTTTTGAAAAGAGTTAGTACTATCTTTATTGATTCTTTTGAAAGTTAAAATAAACATTACATTTAAATTACTTTCCATTAATGGTTCTTACACTTTTAAATACTGAAAAAAAATCAAAGGGGGAATAAAACTTGTGACATTTGAAAATTATAATAAATATTAATTTTGTATGCAGTTTTCCTGGAATACTTCTGGACAAATTTGTTTACTATTTTTCGAAATAAAATTATATTGGAGTCCTAAAAAAAATTACTTTCTATTATATATATGTCATCTTGAATTAGCAAAGCATCTTCAGATTTTTTCAAATATTTCATGTCTATATTTTAATATTAGAAACATTAAAAATTTCAAAATTTGAAATAAAATTTTATGATTTAAGAATTTTTTAAAATGTAGTTGATATTTCTTTTTTTTTATATTTTTTATTGGATATTTTCTTTATTTACATTTCAAATGTTTCCCCCTTTCCGGGTCTCCCTCTTGGAAACCCCCTATCCCATCCCCCCTCCCCCTGCTTCTATGAGGGTGCTCCCTCATCCACCCACCCACTCCCGTCTTCCCTCCCTGGCATTCCCCTACTCTGGGGCATTGAACACCCTCAGGCCCAAGGGCCTCTCCTCCCACTGATGGCCAACAAGGCCACACACAGCATGTATTATGATCATATCTACCCCACCATTTCTCCCATGCTACTTCCTCTTAGCCATACTCCAAAACTTCCCCTTGCAAACTTCATTTCCTTTTTTTTTTTCTTTTAAAAATATTCTACTGTATCTAATTAGTGCTCCCTGTGTATGTGTGGAGGTATGGGATCATCTACTGGAGCTTGGGAAACTCCCAAAGAAAACTGTCTATCCTTATGCCAGCCACCATTAACTGCTACTAACTCTACTGCTGGGAGTGGGGCCTTGTAAGATCCACCCGACCCATGCTTGGTCATGGGCAGGTCACCACAGCCGTTCTGAGGCTGAGTGCAATTGCCATGTCATGTCTTTTTTGACTATTTACATTGTTTTTCTTTCATAAAACCCTTTACTTTTTCAGTTTATGTACAGTTATGCTCATTTTCTATATTTAAGTCTTTGATCTATTTGTAATTTGAACCTACTAACTGTTTAAATTCGATATTTACAAGAATACAAGTGTCCCCTTGTAGATTTATGCTGCTTTCTATGTTGTAAGTGAAAAGTGTTTTGGAGGCTTTCTGGTCCACGGATGTCTCAATACTCCAATGATTTCATCTGTGTGCTGTCAGCTGGTCCACATCTGTCTCCAAGACTTTACTAGAAACCTTGCTCTCTATTTTGGGATTGTTTGGGCTCTAATAGCTATATCACTTCTATAGATATAAAGAGGGGGAACAGACTCCACACAGTCCTCCTCCACACATGACCGCCACTTGGGAGCTTCGGCATGATCTGGGCTTTTATCTCCCTAACTACCACTTCATAATAATCCACACGCCAAGTTGGATAAAAAGATAAGAAATCATACATCATATTCTGACACTACCAAAAGCAAAGACTGGCACTTATAAATGCTATATGAACAAAAGTTTTCTCTCTGATTGTTCTAAAGTCAATACAAGATTTCTAAATTAGCTAGGAAATTATATCACTTCAGATAAATAAATCACAATAGTTTAAAGCCCTAAGCCTCAGGAATTTATATTACAGTAAGGCCACAAGTTAGGATTTTTAAATCCTGTAGTTTTTAAATCCAAGGAGATTTGAGCAATACAACTGGTAGAATAAAAACTCAAGTCATTAAAAATAACAACAGCAACAACTTAAATAACAGCCCTTGTGTGAAACAAAGGGGAATGTTTCTTTTTAAAAAAAAAAACTGGCAACTTCTGATGGAACTTAACATGTTTTCCAGGTTATAGTCAATTTGTTTCACTAGCATTAGAAAGGTACAAGGAAAAATTCATTAACTTCTCGTCACTACTTAAAAAATTAAGGTTTTTAAAATTAATATTAATGTTAAGTAAGTTATTTATTTTATATCCAGATCTCAGCTTCCCCCCTCCCTCCCAGTCCCTCCTTCCCGGGCCCCACTGCTGTCCACCTTCCTACCCTTCTCAGAAAAGAGGAGGCCTCCTGTAAATATCAACCAGACTTGGCATATCAAGTTGCAGTAAGACTAGGTGCATCTTCATCTTTTCAGGCTAGATGAGGAATTAGAGTCAGGAGAAGGGGATCTAAAGGTAGGCAATATAGTCAGAGACAGTCTCTGCTCCTGCTTGACAAGTCCCACATAAAGACTCAGCTATGCAACTGTTACTTATATGAAGAGGGCCTAGGTCCATCCCGTACATATTCTCTGGTTGATAGTTTAGTCTCTATGAACTCTTACGAGCTCAGAATACTTGAATCTGTTATCTTGGGTGTCCTTCAACCCTGCCTCTCCCTCTTCCACAGAATTCCCCAAGTTTTACTTAATGTTTGGCTGTGGGTCTCAACAACTGTTTCCATAAGCTGCTGGATGAAGCCCCCCCCCCCCTCTCTCTCTCTCTCTGACTCTCTCTCTCTGATAGTTATACATGACCCCTGTCTTCAAGTATAGAAGAATATCATTAATTATGTCAGAGCTGGGCTCTCCCTCATGACATGGGTCTCAAGCTGGGCTAGACATTGGTTGACACTTACCTCAAATTCTACTTCATCTTTTACCCCGGTACACTTTAAAGGCAGGAAAAATTGTGGGTCTAAAGTTTGGTAGCACAGTTGGTGTTCCAGTCCCTTCATTGTAAGTCTTGCGTCATTACAGGAGATGGCCAGTTTAGGCTCCACATCTCCCAGTGCTAGGTGTCTTATCTACATTCAACCTCAAATATTCCCAGGAGTTTCCATTGTCCTAGGTTTCTAGCTCTTCCCAGAGAGCCTTGTGATCCCCAATCTAGTTGCTGCTATGAACATAGTTGAGCAACTGTCTTTGTGGTATGGTGGAGCTTCTATTAGATATATGCCCAGAAATGGTACAGCTGGGTCTTGAGGTAGAATTACTTCCAATTCTCTGACAAACCACCAAGCTGATTTCTAGCATCATTGTACAAGTTTGCATTCCCATCAGGTGGAGTGGTTCTCCTTGGCCAACATTTTCATCAACATGGGCTGTTCCTTGAGTTTTGACTTTAGCCATTCTGAGGGCTATAAGATCTCACAGTTCTTTTGATTTGCATTTCCCTGATGATGATGACTCAGGATATTGAACATTTCTTTAAGTGTTTCTAAGCCTAGTGAGATTCTTCTCTTGAGAATTCTATGTGTAGATCTGTACTCCATTTTAAAATTTGGATAAAACTTTACTTAGTTTGTTGATACCAAGTTTCTTGAGTTCTTTATACACTTTGGGTATCAGAATTCTTTCAGAAGTACAGTTTGTGAAGATCTTTACTCATTGTCTAGGCTGAAGTTTTGTCCTTTTGATGGTGTTCTGTGCCTTAAAGAAGCTTTTCTGTTTCATGAGGTCACATTTATTAATTGCTGCTATTAGTGTCAGAGCTGTTGGTATTCTGTTCAGGAAGTTGTCACCTGTGCCAATGTGTTCAAGAGTATTTCTCTCTTTCTTTTCTATCAGATTTAGTGTATCAGGTTTAATGTTGAGGTCTTTGATCCACTTGGACTTGCATTTTGTGCAGGGTGATTAATATGGGACTATTTTCATTCTTCAACATGCAGACATTCAGTTTGACCAGAGCCATTTGTTGAAGATGCTTTCTTTTTCTCCCATTGCACAGTTTTGGCTTCTTTGTCAAAAATCAAGTTCTCATAGGTAAGTTGATTTGCTTCTGAGCCTCAATTCAATTCCATTGATCAACCTGTCTGTTTTTGTGCTAGTACCACATGGTTTTTATTACAATGGCTCTGTAGTACAGCTTGAAATCAGGAATGATGATACTTCCAGAAATTCCTTTATTGTAGAGAATTGTTTTGGTTCTCCTGGGTTTTTGGCTTTCCATATGAAGTTGTGTATTGTCCTTTCAAGGTCTGTAAAGAATTGTGATGGAAATTTAATGGTTGTTGCACTGAGTCTGTAGATTGCTTTTGGTAAGATGGTCATTTTTGCTATGTTAATCCTACCAATCCATGAGCATGGAAGATCTTTCCATCTTCTGATATCTTTTCAATTACTGTCTTCAAGGTGTTGAAATTCTTGTCATTCAAGTCTTTCACTTGTTTCGATAGAGTTTCACCAAGATATTTAATATTATTTGAGGCTATTGTGAAGAGTGTTATTTCCCTAATTTCTTTCTCAGCCCATATTCTGTTTGTATAAAGGAAGGCTACTGATTTCCTTGAGTTAATTTTGTACCTAACCACTTTGCTGAAGGTGATTATCAGCTGTAGTTCTCTGGTACAATATTGGGTCACTTCTATATATTATCTACTAATAGAGATACTTTGACTTCTTACTTCCCAATTAGTATTCCCTTGATCTCCTTTAGTCGTCTCATTGTTCTAGCTAGAACCTCAAGTACTCTATTAAATAGATAAGGAAAGAGTGGGCAGCCCTGTCTTTTCCCTGATTTTAGTGGGATTGCTTTAAATTTTTCTCCATTCAATTTGATGTTAGCTGTCATCTTGCTGCATATTGTATTTATTGAACTTAGGTATTTACCTGATCTCTGATCTCTCCAAGTCTTTTAAGATGAAGGGATGTTGGATTTTGTCAATGAACTTTTCAGCATCTTATGAGATAATCGTGTTTTTTTCCAGTGTGTTTATATATGGTGGATAATATTCATGGATTTTTTATTTTATTTTATTCATATGAGTCCACTATAGCTGTCTTCAGACATACCAGAAGAGGGCATTGTATTCCATTACAGATGGTTGGGATCTACCATGTGGTTTCTCAGAATTGAACTCAAGACCTCTGGAAGAGCAGTATGTGTTCTTAACTGCTGAGCTGTCTCTCTAGGCCCACACTGATGGATTTTGATAGTTAAAACCATCCCTGCATTTCTGGGATGAAGTCCATCTGATGATAGTGGGTGATGTTTTTGTGGTGTTCTTGGATTCAGCTTGCAAGTATTTTAATTGACTACTCTTACATCAATGCTCATTGTTCTTGTTATGAAATTCTCTTTCTTTGTTGAGTCTTTGTGTAGGTTAGGTATCAGGGTGACTGTGGCCTCATAGAATGAAATAGGCAGTGTTGCTTGTGTTTCTATATTGTGGAATATTTTCAGAAGTATTGGTTTTAGCTCTTCTTTGAATGTCTGGTAGAATTCTGTGCTAAACTATCTGACCCTGTGATTTTTTTGGTTGGGAGACTTTTAATGACTGATTTCATTTTATTTTGTGGGGGTTAAAGATCTATTTATTTCTAATAGATTGTTTATCTGATCTTAATTTAACTTTAATAAGTGGTATCTCTCAATAAAATTATTTTTCTTCATTTAGAATTTCAAGGTTGTGGAGTATAGATTTTTTTTTTGATCTACTTATTTTTATGCTCATTTGCTTAAGCACTGAGGATGGAAACCAGCATCCTGCACAGCTGGACACATGAGCTCCATCCCCTACTCAGGTTATTGGGTGCTTCCCCCCCACACTGCTCACCAGCCCTGCCATGTTTATTGATTTTTGACAATCTTGGCTCAAGACAATTTGGTGAAGGAGTTTCTCTGTGGAGGTGCAGTGTGTATGGTGGTTTTTCTCAGTATCTTGTTGGGTTTTCGGGTGCTGGCTGAGGAAGCTGGCATGCTGCTTTATGTGTTCTTCTGTGGCACCTTGACAATGACCTTCTTCACTTCCTTGTAGGCCTTCAGGCCATACTCGCCCAGCTCCCAGCCACTCCCTGGCATCTTATAGCCACCAAATGGGGACTGAGCCCCAAACACATCTTGGCAGTTGATCCACCCAGTGCCAGCCTGGAGAACTTGGGACAGGTCCTTTGTGAAGACAGCTGATGACAACCTGTACTAGAATCATTGGCTGGCCCCACAACTTCCTCTATGGTCTTGAATTTAAGGATTTGCATCACTGGTCTGAAGATCTCCTTGGCAATGATCATGCCATCTTTTATGTTTGTGAACATGATGGACTGGATGAAGTAGCCATGGTCAGCCCCTGCATCCCCATCACAGAGCAGCTTCACCCCTTGTTGTTGTCCTGATTCGATATAGCCAAGGATCTTCTTAAACTGAGTCTTATCCAACTGCGGCCACTGCTCAGTCTGGCTGTTGAAGGGGTTCCCACCTGCCTGAGATTTGGCCCAGGCCATACTGCACTGCAGAAATTCATCATGCAAAAAGGTCTGGGAGCCTGCGCAACAGCACTGGCACTGAATGAAGAACAGGGCAAAGTGGGCCTGATCCACAGCTCAGTCCATGTAAGTGTCCAACATAATGATGTTGGTCCTCTTTCCCCGGGTTACTGCTCCCTACAGCTACCTGGATTAGGTGGCCAACCTCGGTGGAACCTGTGAATGTCACTTTCTCCACATCCTCATGGGATGTGGTGGCAGACCTGGTGGTAGGACCAAATCCAGGAACAATATTGACCACGCCAGGAGGAAACCTGCCTCCTTGGTCAAGTTGGACATGTAGATTGCAGTGAGTGGTGTCTGCTCGGCCACCATCATCACCACCACGTTTCTAGGTGCCAAGGCTGGGCCCAGTTTCCACACTTGCATCAAGAACGGGATGTTCCATCAATGATCTGTCCACACAAGCCCACAGGATCATGAGCAGAGTAGTTGAAGAAGTCTCCAATGATAGGAATTTTTTTCTGTGGTACTTGTCAGCCTAGCTAGCATAACAGTGGAGACATTTCAGCGCCACGTCCAAATCCACCAGGTAGGAAATGGCATAAGGCTTGCAGTTTTCCAGGGTCTCCATGGCCACCAGGTGGGTCCTATCCCATTAGATGAGATCAGCTAATCATTACAACAGCCAGCCCCTGTCAGATGCATCCATGTGGTGCCATGGCAAGCCCAGCTTGAAGACTGCCAGAGTGGCCTTCACTGCCTAGTCCACATCCTCCTTGTTCCCTGTAGCTACCTGGCAGATAACCTCCCCCATGGAAAGGTTAATGGTGGGGGATGTTTTCTTGCTGACAGCATCATGCTAATATTAATGAAGATCTGGTTGCAGATGAAAACTATTTGTGGATGATATGATAATATACAAAAGTGACCCCCCAAAAAAAAATTCAGGAGAGAACTCCTACAGCTGAAAAACAACTTCAGCAAAGTGGCTAGATATAAAATAAACTCAATAAAATCAGTAGCTTTCCTCTACTAAAAGGATAAATGGGCTGAGAAAGAAACTGGAGAAACAGCACCCCTCACAATAGTCACAATATTATAAAAATACCTTGGTGTAACTCTAAGCAAGCAAGAGAAAGATCTGTATAATGAGAACTTCACGTCTCTGAAGAAAGAAATTGAAGAAGACCTCAGAACATGGAAAGATCTCTCATGCTCTATGATTGGCAGGATTAATATAGTAAAAATGGCCATCTTACCAAAAGCAATCTAGAGATTCAATGAAATCTCCATCAATATTCCAGCTGAATCCTTCCCAGAGATAGGAAGAGCAATTCCAAATTTATATGAAATAACAAAAAACCTGGGATAGCAAAAACCATTCTCAACAATAAAAGAACTTGTGGGGGAATCACCATCCTGACCTCAAGCTGTACTACAGAGCAATAGTGATATAAACTGCATGGTATTGGTTCAGAGACAGACAAGTAGATCAATGGAATAGAATGAACACCCAGAAATGAATCCACACACCTGTGGTCACTTGATCTTTGACAAAGGAGCCAAATACATCCAGTGGTAAAAAGACAGCATTCTCAACAAATGGTGCTGGTTCAACTGGTGATCAGCAGGTAGAAGAATGCAAATTGACCCATTCTTATCTCCTTGTACAAAGCTCAAGTCCATGTGGATCACAGATTTCCACATAAAACTGCATACACTAAAATCAACAGAAAAGAAAGTGGGGAAAATGGGTAGCATAGTGTTTTGACCTAATGTTGCTTATATTCTAATATTAATCTGGGTCCCCAAAACTGTTTGCATGAGAGAGTCTGCAGGTAAGATATTGAGGAACACTGCCTCCAGTTAGTTCTGATTGGTAAATAAAGATGCCAGCAACTAATAGCTCAGGTTGAAGAGATATAGGTGGGGTTTAGGTTTCAGGGGCTTGGGTCTTCAAAAAAGGAGAGGAAGAGAGAGAGCCACCATGCTTTTGAAGAGTTTGCAGGAGAGAGACAAGAGCTGTCATGTGATAAAAAAGCAAGGAGAATGCCCTAGACTACGGGCCCAGAAAAAATCACCCAAAGGGCAGACTAATTGGATTTAAGAGCAGCAATGTTTGAACATAGAAATTAATAAGTAGTAACTCGGAGTTATAGGTAGAAGGTAAATTCTAACAGCATGGGGGTTAGGCAGTTTCTCAGATAATCTGCTTCTTAAAGCATATTAAAATATACCACCTCTACTACTACCCTAAACCAATCCATACCCTTAAGCCTAGCACTGAACCTACCCTACCCCTAACCCTGGCATTACTCTTAACCTTATACATGCTCTCGCCCTTATCCTTACATGTCCCCTGACCTTTACCCCCTCCTAACCACACACTATCACTATACCTAACCCTACCTTAGCCCCTGCCTCTACCCCTACAGCTACACAACTGTAATAGTTTGTATATACTTGGGGAGTAGAATTATTAGGTTCAGTCTTGGAGTAGGTGTGCCACTGTGGGCGTGGGCTTTAAGGCCCTTATCCTAGCTGCCTGGAAGCTAGTCTTCTCCTAGCAGCCTTCACATTTTCGTGTAGAACTCTCAGCTCCTACTGCACCATGCCTGCCTGGATGCTGCCATGCTCCCACCTTTATGATCATGGACTGAACCTCTGAATCGTAAGCCAGCCCCAATTAAGTGATACCCTTATAAGAGTTGCCTTGGTCATGGTGTATCTTCACAGCAGTAAATCCTAACTAAAACATAAACCTAATCCCCAAACCCAAAGCCAACATCAACCCCTACTCCTACCCTTCTACTTAGCATTTATCCCTACCTCTAACACTATCCCTGTCTCTACACCAACACCAACCCCAGCCTCAACCCTTACCCTACCCTTAGCATTGCTCTCATACTTATCCTGACCATAACTCTAACTCTGGCTGATACCTCTTATTCTTACCCCAACCCCCAAGATTAACCCTAACTGTAGCCCTAA
>JAPYYD010007281.1:0-10403 GCA_028551405.1 Uromys caudimaculatus
CAAAAAATGGGGAACAGAGCTAAACAGAGAATTCTCAACTGAGGAAATTCGCAGGGCTGAGAAGCACCTAAAGAAATGCTCAACATCCTTAGTTATCAGGGAAATGCAAATCAAAACAAGTCTGAGATTCCACCTCACACCAGTCAGAATGGCCAAGATCAAAAACTCAGGTGACAGCAGATGCTGATGAGGATGTGGAGAAAGAGGAACACTCCTCCATTGCTGGTGGGATTGCAAGCTAGTACAACCACTCTGGAAATCAGTGTGGCGGACCCTCAGAAAAATGGACATAATACTACCTGAGGACCCAGCTATACCTCTCCTGGGCATATACCCAGAAGGTGCTCCAACATGTAATAAAGACACATGCTCCACTATGTTCATAGCAGCCATATTTATAATAGCCAGAAGCTGGAAACAACCCAGATGTCCTTCATCAGAGGAATGGATACAGAAAATGTGGTACATTTACACAATGGAGTACTACTCAGCTATAAAAAAGAATGACTTAATGAAATCTGCAGACAAATGGATGGAACTTGAAAATATCATCCTGAGCGAGGTAACTCAATCACAAAAGAATGAACATGGTATGTACTCACTGATAAGTGGCTATTAGTCCAAAAGTTCGGAATACCCAAGTTTCATTTTACAGTAACCACTGGACTGAGATGGGGTCCCAGGTGGAGGAGTTGGAGAAGGACTGAAGGAGCTGAGGGAGTCTGCAGCCCCATGGAGGGAGCAACAGTGTCAACTGGCCTGACCACCCCCCCCCATTCCTCCTGGGGGCTGGACCACCAACCAAAGAATACACATGGAGGGACCCATGGTTCAGATCACATATGTGGCAGAGGAGGGCCTTGTTGGCCATCAGGGGGAGGAGAGGCCCCAGTAAAAGGGAATGTCAAGGTGGGAATATGGGAGTGGGTGGGCAGGTGGGTGGGAGGTGGAATTCCCTCATAGAGGTGGGGGAGGGGGATAGGTGGTTTCCAAAGAGGAGACCTAGAAAAGGGGAAACATTGGAAATGTAAATAAAGTATCAAAAAATAATAAAAAAATATGTGAGAAAAAAAAGAAATTTAAAATAAATATAGTCATTTGGACTGCTATAAAAAAAAGAGAGACAGAAGGAACATGAAGTTTTTTTGGAGGAGTTGGGGGAAGGAAAGAATTTAATCAAAATATATTGTACCAGAACATTTAAATAAAGAATAATTGTGACACTTTCTTTTCTTGACTGACTAGAATATGGTTTCTTGTTTGGCTGGTTGATTGGTTGGTTAGTTGGTTCGGTTTGTTTTATTCACTTTACATCCAATTGCTGTCTCCCCTCCACAGTCTCTCTCCCATCCCCCACCTAAGATTCCCTCAGTTTGTGTTTTCTTTATTGCTTCTATTTCCATTTTCAGGTCTTGAACAATTTTATTTCCTTCACCTGTTGAATTGTATTTTCCTGTATTTCTTTAAGGGATTTATTCATTTCCTCTTTAAAGGCCTCTATCATTTTTACAAGATTGGATTTAAGATCATTTTCTTCTGCTTCGGTTGTGTTAGGATATCCAGGGCTTGCTGTAGTAGGGTGGCTGTGCTCTGAAGGTGTCATATTGCCCTGACTTTTGTTGATTGTATTCTTTCGAGGGCCTTTAGCCATCTGTGTGGCTTTGGTCCCTTGATGTTCATGTTGCCGCAGGTATTAGGAGGGGGCCTAACCTTCATGATCTTGGTGTTCCAGGACTCTGATGGGTATCCTTGGGCCATATGGTTCTAGATCAGCAGATCTGATGAAGGTGGGCTGAGAGGTGGTGGGAAAGAGGAGGTCCAGCAGGGATAGCAGGCTGCTCAGGGCAGCTGGGGGTGCCACAGAGGACTCAGCAGGCAGGGAAGATACAGGAAGGGAATCAAACCTGTATGCTTCTGGATCAGCAGGTCTGATGAAGGTGGGTGGAGAGATGGCAGGATAATGGAGCTAGAATATGGTTTCTAAAAGTAAGGCTATTGATAGATTTTGAATGCTTAACCCGCAATGGAAAAATATGTAAAAACTATCATTTTAAACAAAAACTGTATACATCCAATGCATTTAACAACATTTAAACTTTATTTGTTATTTTATAACATCCTATAATATGCTTAATATTCAATTTTGTAAATTATATTGTAAAGCAAGTTATAAATTGAAAAAAAAACTAGAATTTTCACTTATATTTTTCCTGTCCTTCATAAAATAATATTCTAATAAATTATATATGTGTGTATGTGGGTGTGGGTGTGGGAGGGTGGGTGTCATTATGTAAACACAACTTTTAAGGTTTGTTATGATATAAAATAATTATATCAAGGCTAATGTCTCACTTGTATCTGAATCTAATTAAAATTACCAGAAAGTAGTAAGTTGTCTCTACTCTGTACAGTGACTATAGGGACTCAGGACCCTCTGTCTAATGGTTCTGCCATTTTCCAGTGTCTTAGCCTCTGGGAGAATGGAAAAGGCAAATCTGCCTTTAAGTACTGTCACCTGTAATGACAACCAATGTTTCTGCCCAGGAATGTGGCCAAATATTAGTAACATCTCCTCCAGCTCCACTCGCATAAGTATACCGGAAGGCACACTATGAGTGCCTATCCAGGAAGAGTCTCCATAGCGAGCCTGGGCTGGTCTGTGCCACAGTGTGTATAGGGAGGGACAGGGGGAGGTTGTGAACGCGGGAGAAGTTCATTTACTGAGGAGGCAGGCTTACTTGCTAAGTAAAAGCTTTATCCTGTTATTTACATCAGTTATTCGTAAGACATTTAAAATGTAATGGAAAATGTAGCCTAAAATACTTAGTTTAAATAATGTGTAAGACCAATTCTGCCTTTACTATCCATCGATTAGTAGTTGTGAGATTTTATAATCCAACCACGTCTTTGTCTACACCTTCTCATGTGTTCCAAGAACTGACACCTCAAAAAATATGGTCCCAATTTTGAAAGCCATTTAATGGGAGATCTGAAGCATGGGCATTCATTAATAGGATTGGAAGTTTTAATTAAGCCCCATATGCAATTATAACTTTGCTGGTTATTAACAGTGATGAGAAAAATTATACTGCTATGATCACAGCAGAACTATTAATGGGTTTCTTGATGACATAACATTTGTTTAATGGAAGTGTTTCATTTTGTGTGCAAGTTCCATCCGAAGGCAATTTGTCATTGTTATTAATTTAGGATCATTTGATCTGTCTCTCAATTCTGGGTCCAATTATGAGGCGGAAGGTGGCAGAAGCTTCCATCTTGGCTTCCTGCCTGGCAGAGATTTTATAACAAAAATAAAATTGGGACAGACATCAAAGTGGTTTCTCTGTTAAAGGTTGGACCACTTTACTTAAAAGACACCAAAGACCAGAGGTACAGTACGAAGAGAAATTCCAGAAAGTGTTTTTGCATTGTGGGTCATTAGAGAAAAAAGTTTCATTCATATTAAAGTGATTTTTTAACAATAAAATGAGCTGACCTGAAGCACTCTACACAGCCTTGACAGTTTCTAATGCATCTGCTCTTACCATACCCAAGATTAAATGAACTAACAGGAAGTTTTCCACTTTGAGTAGGATTTGTAGACCAGAGGTGATTGCTTCTGTCTGATGGGACTGCCCTGAAAAATAGCCCACAGACTGGAGGCTGCATCAACAGGAAGTGACTGTCTCTCTGAGTTCTGGGACCTAGAAGTCTGAGTCAGCAGAGCCAGAAAGTTTCATCTCTCCTGGCTTTGCAGATGGCCATCTCATTGTGGCCATCTCTAAAGCCTGAATTCGTCTTTCTCTTTGTCTTCTCACATGGACACTGATTAGAACGGGTCAAGTCCCATTGTTGTCACCTCATCTACTTTTAACTCTCTCTTTGGTGGCCCTGATTCTGATCTGGTCCGTTATACAGAAAGTTAGAACTCCATACAAATCAAGAAAGGAGGAAATTTAGTCTTTAACAAGGGCCTTTTTACTACATTTTTTCGTGTGTGTGTGTGTGTGTGTGTGTGTGTGTGTGTGTACACATACATGTACATAAGGTATGTGTGCATGTATAGCTACATGCATGTGGAGGCCAGAGGTGGACACCAGGTCTTCCTCTGTCACTCTCCACCTTATATTTTTGAACCAGAGTATCTCACTAACTTCAGCCATGCCAGCTGGCATGGATCCCTCTGTCTCTTCTGCCAACCACTAACACTAGAGGTACATGGCACCATGCCCAGTTTTACATGGGTGTGTGGGATCCAAAATCAGATCCTCATACTGGGGCAGCAAGCACTCTAACCACTGAGCCACCTTCCCAGACTCCCATTTTCACTTTCAAACCTAAACATGGATTCAATGAAACAGATCTCCAAAATTCGGGTTCCTGTCTCATCCAGAACCTAGAAATAAGGACAGAAGAAACATGTCTCACCTCCTCTGCCATAGTCTCTCCACTCCCTCCTTAGAAGTTTTCCTGTGGCCTCGTTGTGCAGATAAAATGATCTAAGTGAGGGTTTTGCACTAATTTTAGATCCAACTTATTCATGCTTCTATGTCTTTTGGGCCAGATTTAAAATAGTGTTAAGCAAAGAAGCACTCTGGAGATGGGAGGGGATTAGGAGAATGAGTTTGGATGCCAGGTTTATGAGCCCCCTACTCATGTCCTTTTCTGAGGAAATTGCTATCTTCATATACATACATACATACATACATACATACGTACATACATACACACACCACATACACACACATACACCCAGAGACACATAT
Source organism: Uromys caudimaculatus (assembly GCA_028551405.1). NCBI lineage: Eukaryota > Metazoa > Chordata > Mammalia > Rodentia > Muridae > Uromys > Uromys caudimaculatus. Next base: position 4,767 of record JAPYYD010007281.1, read on the forward strand.
ACATACACACACACACACACACACACACACCATAATTCCAAAATGGAAAGCTAGGGCTCTGTGAAGGAGGCTCTGGATGCTGGTCAGCTCACCAGCCTTTGGACACAGTGGCCGCAGAAGAACGGAGAGGAAAGTCCAATTCCCAGCATGTTGAGTGGAACAATCAGGGTTGGACCAGGAGGTTGTATTGAAGCTAAGTGGATGTTAATAGACAAAGATCTACAGAGCTGTGTGTACAACTGAAGTTGTAGACTGGGTAAGAAGAAACAGAATGATGGAGAAGATAAAGACTAGAGTTAAAATCATTTGACTTTTTCCTTTTATAATGTATGTAACTCCAGCTGGCCTTGAGCTGACTAAGTAGATGAGGCTGGCCTGGAACTCACAGAGATCTACCTCCCTCCAGACTTCTGAGACTAAGGGCATGTGCCAACCATGCCTAGTCTCCTCTTGAAATTTTATTTTAATAGGCTATATTCTAACTCAAATATATTCTAGTGGGGTGATACTGGGGAAACTCCTTTTATCTGTGTTCCTTGACTTCACCTTTTTTAAAAAAGCATCTATTCACAGAATTACTGAGAAGAGTAGAAGAAATCATGAAGGTAAAATACACCATAAATGTCTTCTGTGTATTACTCCCTTCTAGCACCAAGGAAGTAAGTTCAATGCTGTTTTTAGTTCTCAGCTGGAAAATGGAAACTGGAGTTGTTTATTAGAAAGACTTTTTCATTGTCGTAACAAAATAGCTGACAAAAGGAATTTAAGGGGGTGAGGTTTATATGGACTGAAACTTCAGAGTTGTTTCACCCACTCTCCTTGACACCATGATTCTACTGTGGTGAGGCGGAGCCTCATAGTGTGTTCATATCTTGGTAGGCAGGAAGGAGAGAGGGAAAAGGAGAGCAAGGGCCAAGAACAACTTTCAGAGTGATCTGCTTTCTTAAGGTAGGTGTCACCTCCTAAAGCTTCTAGATACACAGAAGCTGGGACCCTGTAAGACTTTGGGGAGCTTTAGCTTACCGGAGACTCCCCGAGTGAACACCATGGAGTCGGGGATCAATGCAAAAAACAAGAGGAGTTTATTGTTCCAGCATGCTAGAGTCACCCTGCACACAAAAGAGGGAGAGAACAACCATGTGCAGTCGATTTGGCAAGCTTTTATATAGTTTTTAGAGCAGCAGCCATTAGGCACAATGTGATTGGCAAAACAGTATGACTTTTAAACTGATTGATCTTTAGGGAATGAGGTAGTAGAGGCTTAATTAGCCCCTCCCTTCCAGCCTACATGCTCTCTAACATGTCTCTTCCAGGAGGGAACTGTGGTGCCTACGTGCTCAGGGGTCTGGTGGAATTTTCCAAAGTTCCTGAGCTGACCTCTTCAACCCCAGCCTTCAATACAGGCACCTCTGAAAAAAAAGTCATGTTCAAATCACACAAGCACTTTTCTCAAAAGATTATTGTGAATGGTGTTTTTGTTTCTAGACTTCCTTCATATACTTATTTACTATAACTGCACAAATAAAGTTATAAATATACAAATAATTTATATGTAAATATGATTTAACTGCATAGCATATATTATTTATATATAATTTTGAATGAGCAGTTTTGTTCTTTCATTGGTGGGTGCACACACAATTTGTCACTCTGACAATATATTTAAGAGAGCTGCGGCAATATGCCAAGTGGTAGCTTGCATGGGTTTGGATGAGAGTGGTCCTCCATAGCTGCCAATAGTAACAGGGTATAATTGTGCACAGAGAATCACAATAGTAAAGCCAACTGAGAATCAGACTGTGTTGTATTGTATATGCTGGTGCATGCCCTGGCAATTCTAGATATCTTTAGTAACAAGCTACTTCTCTTTTCTCTAGCAAATCATTTGCATTTTGCCATCATCTTCTCACACCCCTCCAACTTTTCTCTTTCCCTAAAGATGCTCTGCATGAGTCTGTTAGCCTGGTCAATGGTGTGAATAGAAAGGACCCTGCATACATACCAGCTTAACTAATATCCAGTGGTCAAAGGACTTACTTCACTGACTGTGTCCTGCATGTGGGAAGTACATAGTCTTACAGTGCATTCGGCACTGAACTGATTTGCAGCTGTCAAGGTTAAGTCATCCTGATTGAGATTCAACACGTTTTCTGGATCCCTGCTCTCTATTAGTACTCAATCTGGCTGCCATGAGAATCAGCTGGGGAACAGCGGACAGGATTGATGGCTATGCTTCACTTCCAGACAATTAAACCAGAATTTCTTAAGTGTGAAGGCTGATCGCTGAGAACTTTGCAATCTTCTTGGGTAATTCTACTACGCAGCTCAGGGTGAGAAGAGCTGGGCCAGGTAACTTGGCATGATGACCCCGGCTTTGTACGTACAGATCCAAGAGCCTCTTACTGCCTAACTGTTCTCATGTGTAAGAATGAGGGATCTCATTTCAGTGGGTTATTATGAGATAGAAATAAAATCATACATTCAGTGCACGTGGGACAATGCCTGGCACACAGTATGAATCTGATAAATGCTAGTATTTTTTTTTCGAATGTGACCCTGACAGAGAGCAAACATGGCTCCTTATATGAATGAAGAAAACAAGCATCACGCTTATTCACAGAGATCTGTGAGAAAGCAAAAACTGATTGTAAACTCGGAACTACTTTTATGCTACCAAAACATCTTGATTTTTATTAAAACCTACTAAGTATAGGTCCCTACATGCCTACAAATGTAGCACAAATCTCATAGATGTTATTTTCTATTGTCCATTTTCAGTCAGTACCATGCATCAGATTCTAGGAAGAAAGATTCTGCCTTGGTTCTTGTTGCAGGGTCTTCCTGTATATTTTTTAAGTCTCCTTTGGTGAAAAGCAGATGATAAAGGCAACAAACTGGGGGGCCCTGAACCTGACCACACAGGATCCAGTTCTTGCCTGAAACAAATCACTTCTTCTATCTGGGGTGATTTTCCTTCACTGCTACTGCTGAAGATTGGACTACCAGATGGAGCTAGCATGCTGACTGGAGTAACTCAAACTGCTGAAAGAGGTAAATATGGCACAAATACGGTTTTCTCACTTTCAGCCTCCTATAGGCAGCTCTAAAGTCTATGATACACACGAATCATGCCCTTATCAAAACTAGACTTTCACATTGGGACAGGAAAATCACTGGAGCCACTGTTGCTGAATTCTCCTAAGCCTGTGTGTCTCTTATTAACAGAAGCCAAAGTAAGCAATCCAATAAACATGCCTCTTCAGAAAGAGGGTCATCGTGAGCTTGAAAACAGCAATACAAAGCACTCAAGTGGATTCCAAAGGTACACATGAAACAAAAACATGTTCCTCTGTTTTGTGTCCCCCAGGCCAACGGGGTAAGTAAAGACTATTCGGGTTGATGTATCATGCTTGAACCTACCTAATCCCTAAAACATAGTTTCGTCGTGTACAAAATAGAGCTAATCACAACACACATCTGTAGAATTGTTGAGTGGAATGAAAAAGCCAATAGTGACTAGCCTAGCACAATGTCACTAACAAAAGCCACGGTGCAGTGCTAATTATACTAATAGTTACAGAAGGAACATCGCCAGTGCTTATTAAATGTGGCCTTCAGGGCAGCTTTTAATCAGCATACAATGAATCTACAATCAGTATGAGATGGGGTGAGCTCAAATAAAGGAATCCCTACTGGGAAAAAATGGAATGCTTCCAGGGAAGGTGTGTATAAGCCCATCTTGGAAGAAAGATGATTCCTTTTAAGTAGGAATGTGGAATGGAACATGAGAATAGGAAAAGAGAAAGAAGAAAATCCTGGATGGACCTCCCAGTCACTATTCAGGGGTGGACAGACCAGCCTAATTCCATCTTAAGATTAGAAGCCGGCCGGGCAGTGGTGGCACACGCCTTTAATCCCAGCACTTGGGAGGCAGAGTCAGGCGGATTTCTGAGTTCGAGGCCAGCCTGGTCTACAGAGTGAGTTCTAGGACAGCCGGGGCTACACAGAGAAACCCTGTCTCGGAAAAAAAAAAAAAAAAAAAAAAAAAGATTAGAAGCCATTTTATTACAAGGTCAAACTAAAATCATCCTCATTTTCTCTAAAACTTAAGTTTGATCCATGTCTTGACACATTTTCTGGAATTCGACATGTTCCACACCCTATATACTGATCCTACTCTGACCTCCACCCTAATAAGATAAGATGTTCTGCCAAATAATTTAGATACCTTCTGCCAAGTTCCTAGGTCACCTAAAATCCTTAGAAACCCCCCTAGCCTTGCAGTTTGGGGGAGCTATATAAACCCCACTTTCTTTTATACTCAAATATGCTGACCTCTCAGATCCCACACTTAGGGAGAAGCAGCTGCCAGCCCAGCTATACTGTGTACATAACAATAAAGCTTGCTTAACTGGATTAAAGAATTTGGGTAATGGTCTTTACTCTTGTTCAGTAGGATTCACCGCATGGGAGACATGGTTGAGTGAAGGCTCCAAGGTCAATGATAAACTTTTCCCATAAATTCAGAAACACTTCAAATTTTCCCAGTGGGTTTTCAGTGATCACTGCAGGCAGGATGCTAATGGATGACTCTTGGTATCTGCCTTGTATGTGATGAACAGAATGACATTCCTAACATTTGAGACAAAATGGTCTCAACTCCAAGTCAAGTGACAGGAAAACACCTTGCTAACTAAAAGTTTGTTGTGGGAATCTTTTTGGAACAAGTTCCTGACACCAAAGGGAGTGGAAGTAAGTGAATGTCACCCATGGGACCAAATTGGGGTGGCTTCTCAAAGGCTTTGGTCCTGGGTCCGGTCTGTATTTTTATTTTAGATTCTAAAACCTCAAAGTGGGGTAGGTAGGCAATCGAGACTCTACAGATGTTTGTGTGGCAGTCAGCAGCCTCTTAAAGGCAATAGCCCATTGTTACAGCTATTTCTCCAGGTCATTCCAGTCCAGCAGTAAATGAGGTCATGTGCTTTAACAAAATCATTATATAAAACAATAAATCAGTATCTAATTATTGGTCTTTTATCTATTTTATTTCAAGAAGAGTTCTCTCCTCTCTTTGTCTCTATGTCTCTGTCTATGTCTGTGTGTGTCTGTGTGTGTCTGTGTGTGTCTGTGTGTGTATCATGTGTGCATGCAGGTACATGTGCACATGTGTGTGGGAAGGTCAGAGGATAAAGTCAAGTGTCTTCCTCAGTTACTTTTCACCTGATGCTTTGAGACAAGGTGTTTCACTAAACCTGGGACTTGCTGATTCCATGAGGCCAGCTGTCAAGCAAACCTCACTGTCCTCCTCCCAGCACTGGGATTACAGATCTGTGCCACCACGCCCAACTTTTTTTAACATAGGTACTGAAGATACAAAGCCAGATCCTTATGCTCACATGACAGGCACTGTACTGACTAAGTCATGTCCCCAGTCCCAGATGGTGATGGTTTTCTATTTGTTTTGTTTGTTTGTTTGTTTAAATTAAGAAAAGAGCTGGCTAATATCCGCTTATCAGTGAGTACATACCATGTTCATTCTTTTGTGACTGAGTTACCTCGCTCAGGATGATATTTTCAAGTTCCATCCATTTGCCTGCAAATTTCATTAAGTCATTGTTTTTAATAGCTGAGTAGTAC
>JAPYYD010007282.1:0-10403 GCA_028551405.1 Uromys caudimaculatus
CTCTGATGTTAGCTGATCTTACTCTGTCCGGTTGTGGCTTGCCCCTCCTGCAGATCTCTGTGTCAGTACTCCTTGAAGACCAGCTCTCTCTGAGAGGTGTTTGGGTTTGGGGAGCTGTCCCTCAGGGTCCGCTCTGGGGTGCAGAATTATTCTCTGAGTCTTAAGTGGAGGAATTGTCTTATAGATACATCAGTTAAAGCTGGACACCGAAAATGCAGTCTTTCACTCTGGTTTGACCAGTTAGGGCTTTCTGTGATACTTCTTATATGCTTCAAAAAAAGCCACACTTATCTGTGGATATAGGTATATGTATTTAGAGTGCAGTAAAAATTTATACTATTGGAGGAAAGTGGGTGGTAGTGGTTTCTCTTCTGGAATCCATGGCTTCAGGAATCATGAGTAGTTGGCTAAGTTTCCAGTACTAGGCATGGATTCTCTCCTATTGAACAGGCCTTAAGTCTAGTCAGATGACTGTTGACTACTCCCAAGATATAATTGCTGCACCTTTATGGATCTCTTGCTGTGCTAATCATTATGGTTCATAGGCTTTACAGATGAATAGGACTATTAATTGCCTTTCTCCCTTGGCAGCCTACATAAAACTTTACATACTATGACAACTAATTCTTAGAGAAGAGGCTTCCAAGTCAGTTTCAGCTCTATTACCTGAAGTCCTGTGCCCAACCTGTGTGGTATTTTCATCAGTAAGGACTTACTTTTGCATTCTGAGAAGCAACTGAAGGCAATGGCAGTAGCTTATATTGCTTGGGGTTCTCTTGCATTTTCCCTGACCAACAACTTGAAAGGAGGTTACTTGAATTTTTTGTTGGGTAGACTGTGGTTCTCTTGGGAATTATCACTCCTAGTGGTTTATTTTATATATATATATATATATATATACACACACACACACACATATATATACATATATATACACACACACATATATGCATACAATATATTACATATATTGTTGTATAATATATGTCATTATATATAATGTCAAATATATATGCATATATATAATGATTATCTATGGCTTTTTTAAACATTTTTGGTATTGTTATTTTTAAACATTTTGGTATTATTAAACATTTTTAAAACACTTTTGGTATTATTTGTACCCCTTCCCTATGTCTCCCTCTGTATTGTCTTCTCTTTTCCCTCCCTGATTATAGTTCCCCCCTTTTTTTTCAAATGTCCCCTTCATAATATGTGCCTTACTCTCCCCCTTTCTAGGATTAAATATCCCCCAGTTTATGAATAGGTAATGAAAATGTGATATATATACACAATGGAATTCTATTCATTGATTTAAAAATAAAATAATTAAATTTTTAAGTAAATGGATGGGACTAGAAAATACTGAGTATCATAGTTAAGGTTTCTCTTGCTGTGATGAAACACCATGATCAGAAAGCGAGTTGGGGAGAAAAGGGTTTATTTGGCTTATATTTCTCATATCACAGTACATTGTTGGAGGAAGTCAGGACAAGAACTCAAGCAGGGCTAGAACCTGGAGGCAGGAGCTGATGCAGAGGCCATGGAGGGGTGCTGCTTACTGGCTTTATTCCAATGGCTTGCTCAGCGTGCTTTCCTTATAGAACTCAGGACACTAGCCCGGGGATGGCACAATCCACCATGAGCCAGGCCCTCCCCACTGATCACTAATAGAGAAAATGCCTTACAGTTGGGTCTCATGGAAGCATTTTCTCAGCTGAGTCTCCTTCCTCTCTGATAACTCTATTTGTGTCAAGTTGACACACATTCATTACATTGAATGACCCAGACAGACTAAGGTTGCATGTTCTCCTTTACATGTGGTTCTGAGCTCTGAATATTTTTATGTGAGTATATAACCTGGAGTAAATGCAGAAACCAGGAAACTAAGAATGGATGGAAGTAAGGGAGAAAGAGCTCTGAAGGAAGGAATAGGGACTTTACTGGTACCTTATTAACATTTACTTAGACAAATCATCTAATGGAATGATATTGGCCTTCATCTTTAAGTAGTAAAAGTCCCTGGTTAGTAAGCCTTTATTACTTCACTTGAAGACATGCACTTAAAATTTGACATGGCCCTATCAACAAATGTCATAGTGGATCATTTGAGTACCAAAAATATTCTCCTTTCCATTATATAACAGCAACTTCAGTACCTCACTGATAGACAGTGTCACAATTATCTCTACCATTATGGTACTTCCTTTCTTTGTCTGCAGCTATAGTAATGAGACTAGTACCAGATGTGATCCATCCATCAATTTAAGTTAAATTGAATTCTTATTGCATTCCCATTTCCTTTTTGGGAGCCAGGATGTATAGACGAATAGATTTATAAACTGTGTAGTAACAGTGGGTTGTATCATCTTCATTTATATTCATTACTTCCAAGATTCATTTAGTCCACCTAGTAGGGCCCATAAAACTAGTAATCCTCATTGATCAGTATAATGACTATATGCTGAAAGTAAGTGTTGAATATTTTAAAGTGTCATTGAGTCCCAGAATTGCATGGTCAAAAAGTGATTCTATTGCTTTATCAGATCACCAGCTTCCAGAGAAGGCTGTAAATGAAAACCGTTAGCAACCAGCCAGCATACACTGGAGCCAGAAACTGTGGGCACTAACCTACTAAAGGGGAACTTGGCAGAGGACCAGCAGAACAGGCTACAGAAGATCAACAAAAATTGAAAATTGAGCTGATTCATATTTAAGACCACCCAAAATACTGAGGATTTCTAGGAATTGAAATACTCGGAACAACAAAACGAAATCATCAAGAGCTTAGATTTTCAAAATGTATAAAAGAAATGTGGTTACATTAAAAGGGGTGCTTTGGAAAATACATATGCTAAAAATAAGTTAGCCTAAGAAAATAGAAATGTATGTCATAGTTAATACACAAAATTCAATGGAGCAATTAGAAGATGAACCAAGAAAATTTCTCAAAACTGCAATTAAAACATTAGTGAAAATAGGCCAGAGGGAAGTATGAAAGTTCAGGATAATTCAGCATTTGACAGATTTTTCAAAAAGCACATAACAAAATAAATGTAAAAAGAAAAATATTAGGAACAGGGAGGGGGAAAGGGGAACATGGTCAGGTATTGGGGGGAACAGAACTGAAGCCCCGAGGGCCAGTAGAAAGAATGGAAACAGGCAACATCAGGAGGTAGGATGTGGGGGAGGGTGACCCTCTAGAATGTACCAGAGACATGGGAGGTGAGAGACTCTCAGGACTCAAAGGGAGGGACCTTAGATAAAACTAAGGGAGAGAGGGGAATTAGTAGAGACCACCTCCAGGGCATCAAGTGGAGGGATGGGGTTGCCATCCCACAGTCAAAACTGACTCAGAATTGTTCCTGTCTGAAGGAACTGCAGGGACAAAAGTGGAGAAGAGACTGAGGGAAAGGAGGTCCAGTAACCTGCCCAACTTGGGATCCAGATCAAGGGGAGGCTCCAAGGCCTGGCACTATTGCTGATGCTATGGTGTGCTTACAGAGAAGAGCCTAGCATGGCTGCCCTCTGTGAGGTCCAACAAGCAGCTGAAAGAGTCAGATACAGATACTTACACCCAGCCAATGGACAGAAGCCAGGGACCCCTGTGGTTGAATTAGGGAAAGTCTGGAAGAAGCTGAGGAGGAGGGGCAACCCTATAGGAAGACCAGCAGTCTCAACTAACCCTGGACCTCTGAGATCTCTCAGACACTGAGCCACCAACCAAGCAGCATATACCAGGTGATATGAGGCACCCGGACACATATACAGCAGAGGACTGCCTAGCCTGGCCTCAGTCAGAGAAGATGCACTTAGCCCTCAAGAGGCTTGAGGTCCCAGGGAGTGGGGAGGTCAGGTGGGGTGGGGTGGGGGAGGGAACGTCCTCTTGGAGATGGGAGGAGGTATGGGATGAGGAACATTCAGAGGGTGGGCTGGGAGGGGCATAATGACTGGACTGTAAAAAATAGATTAAAGAATACTAATTTTTAAAAAAGGAAAATATTTATAAAATCATTCAAGATTTCTTTCATTAAGATATGCCTTCACAGATGAGAATATCCAGTAACTGTGTACATTCTGAAAAGTCCCTTGGAGAGTGCAATATTACACTATGTACCAATGGCCAGATCAAAATTTTTTCAGAGAGTACAAAGTTGCATACAAAAGAATTTAGATTCTCCAGAGTAACACTGAAAGCTAAAAGACAAAAGAAGGTACTTTTCCACATTTGAGAGATTGTTTTCAACTTAGAATTTCATATCTAGGTCAACTCTCAATTGAGGATACGGTAAAAGTAAAGTATGCCTCATTTCATCCATTGGAAAACTAAGAGGCTGTTCACCAAGGAGAGAGAGAGAAAGAGAGAGAGAGAGTGAGAGGAAGAGAGAGAGAGAGAGAGAGAGAGAGAGTGAGAGGAAGAGAGAGAGAGTGAGAGGAAGAGAGAGAGAGAGAGAGAGAGAGAGAGAGAGAGAGAGAGAGAGAGAGAAAGGAAAAAGGGGATCTAGGACAGAGGAGAGTTAACCCATGAAGATTGGTAAGGAAGGGGTAGAATGGATAAGGGAGGGGGATATAAGAAAGAGTGAAAGAGTAGGGAACTGAGAACAGTTAAATGTGAAATATACATGTATAAAATTGCCAAAGAACAAAGTTAATTAGCTTTAAAGAGAGACTGTGAGACAATTAATGTGGAAGTGAAGACCTGCTTAACTTAACAGCAGTGCAGAATGCTAAAGGTAGACCAGAAGTCTAGCATGGAGAAGTACAGAGACTCAAAAGGCAAAGTCTCAAGGGGAAAAACCAATACACTAGAATACACTAGACAAATGCCCTAACATCTGGAGAAAGAATATCAGTGTATGTATGATGACTGTGACAGAGAAACTGAGAAAGAACCAAAGTAGCCAAAAGGAAGATTGCATAGAATAGAAAGTGGAAATGAGTAAGAACTAAAGAGAATATGTTTCAGGGAGGAATGAAACCATAATACATTGTAGCTAAACATTGAGCACATTTACATAGTACTATATTCAGATTATTATAGTTGTCAATTTGTTTGAATAAATTAGGAGGGTGTATGGTTGGGAGCACATAGTTGTTTAAATCCTCTTATATCACAACAGCAAATTAAGAATAATGTCTCAGACCAGGGTTCCATAGTCAAATAGCACCAGGAGAAAGCTACCATTCCAGGAGTGTGTAAAAGCCTTGAGTGGGGTTAAGACTAACACCACTGCTCAGCAGGACCCATCTGGAATCCTTGGGACACAGGGACTGAAGAAAAGTCAGGAATAGGAACCTTCCGGTTTCCATCTGTGGCTGGGGACCTCAGCCTGTACCACAGGGCTCCATAGCTAAATAGTGCCAGGAGGAAAGCTAGCCTCCCAGGCCCTTGGGAAACAGAGACTGAGGAAAAGTCTGGGACAGAAGACTTCCGGTTTACATCTGTGGCTGGGGACCCCAGCCTGTGCCACAGGGCTCCATAGCCAAATAGTGCCAGGAGAAAGCTTTACTCCCAGGAATGTGGACAAGCCTGTCTGCTCAGAGAGATCCACCTGGAATTCCAGTACACAGTGACTGAGGAGTGGTCTTCTGGTTTCTTCTGGCAGCTGGGGAGTGGATCCTGTGACACAGGGCTCCATACTCATAGTGCCAGGATAGAGCTGGTATCCCAGGAGTGTTGACACACCTTGGAGCACAGTCAAAACAACCACTTCTATTCAAATTCACTGGATCAAGAGGGACCCTTGCAGAGCCATCAGGACACAGGAACCAAGGGACAGCTGGGGACAAGATCCTTCTGGTTTCTGTCTGCACCCCAGAGTTGACCCTGTGCCACAGCTCTACAAACCCTAATACCTCTCAGAGATAGCTGGTCTTTGAGGAGTATTGACACCGAGGCTTGCAGGAAGGACAAGCTACAGCCAGAGAGAGTAAGAGCAGCTAACATCAGAGTTAACCAGATGGCAAAAGGCAAGGGCAAGAACATAAGGAACAGAAACCAAGGCTACTTGGCATCATCAAAACCCAGCTCTCCCACCACAGCAAGCCCTGGATACCCCAACACACCAGAAAAACAAGATTCAGATTTAAAATCATTTCTCATGATGATGGTAGAAGACTTTAAGAAGGTAATAAATAACTCCCTTAAAGAAATACAAGAGAACATAGGTAAACAACTAAAAACCCTTAAAGAGGAAACACAAAAATCCACTAAACAATTACAGGAAAACACAATTAAACAGGCAGAATTACAGGAAAACACAGTCAAACAGATGAAGGAAATAAACAAAACCATCCAGGAACTAAAAATAGAAACAGTTACAATAAAGAAATCACAAAGGGAGACAACCCTGGAGTTAGAAAACCTAGGAAAGAGATCAGAAGTCATTCATCAACAGAATATGAGAGATAGAGAGGGAATCTCAGGTATGGAAGATACCATAGAAAACACTGACACAACAGTCAAAGAAAATGTAAAATGCAAAAAACTCCTAACACAAAACATCCAAGAAATCCAGGACACAATGAGAAGACAGGACCTAAGGATAATAGGTATAGAAAAGAGTGAAGATTCCTAACTTAAAGGACTAGTAAAATCTTCAACAAAATTATAGAAGAAAACTTCCCTAACCTAAAGAAAGAGATGAACATAAATATACAAGAAGCATACCAAAGTGCAAATAGATTGGACCAGAAAAGAAATTCCTCCTGTCACATTACAGAAAAAACACCAAATACAAAAAACAAGGAAGGAATATTAAAAGAAGTAAGGGAAAAAGGCCAAGTAACATATAAAGGCAGACCAATCAGAATTATACCTGACTTCTCACCAGAGACTACAAAAGCTAGAAGATCCTGGGCAGAACTCATACAGACCCTAAGAGAACCAAAATGCCAGCCCAGGCTACTATACCCAGCAAAACCCTCAATTTCCATAGATGGTGAAACCAAAATGGTCTATGACAAAACCAAATTCACACAATATGTTTCTACAAACCAAGCCCTACAAAGGATAATAGATGGAAAACGTCAGCTCAAGGAGGGAAACTACACCTTAGAAAAAGCAAGAAAGTAATCTTTCAACAAACTCAAAAGAATATAGCCACACAAACATAAAAATAACATACATTATAAGAGGAAACAACAATCACTACTCCTTAATATCTCTTAACATCAATGGACTCAGTTCCCCAGAAAAAGACATAGACTGACAGAATGGATCCATAAAAGGACCCAGCATTTTGCTGCATCCAGGAAATGCACCTCTGTGATAAAGACAAACACTACCTCAGAGTAAAGGGCTGGAAAACAATTTTGCAGGCAAATGGTCCCAAGAAACAGGCTGGAGTAGCCATTCAAATATTGGATAAAATCGACTTTCACCCAAAAGTCATCAAAAAAGATAAGGACGGATACTTCATTCTCATCAAAGGAAAAATCTACCAAGAAGAACTCTCAATTCTGAACATCTATGCTCCAAATGCAAGGGCACCCACATTCATAAAAGAAACTTTACCAAAGTTCAAAGCACACATTGCACCTCATACAATAATAGTAGGAGATTTCAACACCCCATTATCTTCAAAGGACAGATCTTCGAAACACAAACTAAACAGAGACACAGTGAAACTAACAGAGGTTATGAACCAAATGGATTTTACAGATATCTATAGAACATTTCATCCTAAATCAAAAGAATATACCTTCTTCTCAGCACCTCATGGTACCTTCTCCAAAACTGACCATATAATCGGTCACAAAACAAACCTCAACAGATACAAGAAGATTGAAATAATCCCATGCCTCCTAGAAGATCACTACGAATTAAAGCTGATCTTCAATGGCAACAATAACAACAGAAAACCCACATACACATGGAAGCTGAACAATGCTCTACTCAATGACAACTTGGTCAAGGAAGAAATAAAGAAAGAAATTAAAGACTTCCTAGAATTTAATGAAAATGAAAGCACAACATACCCAAACTTATGGGACACAATGAAAGCAGTGTTAAGAGGAAAACTCATAGCTTTAAGTGCCTCCAAAAAGAAACTGGAGCAAGCATACACTAGCAGCTTAGCAGCACACCTGAAAACTCTAGAACAAAATGAAGCTAATACACCCAAGAGGAGTAGAAGGCAGGAAATAATCAAACTCAGGGCTGAAATCAATAATGTAGAAACAAAAAGAACTATACAAAGAATCAACCAAACCAAGAGTTGGTTCTTAGAGAGAATCAACAAGATAGATAAACCCCTAGCCAGACTAACCAGAGGGCACAGAGACAGAATCCAAATTAACAAAATTAGAAATGAAAAGGGAGATATAACAACAGATTCTGAGGAAATTCAAAAAATCATCAGATCCTACTACAAAAGCCTATACTCAACAAAATTGGAAAATCTGGATAATTTAACAATTTTCTAGATAGATACCAAATACCAAAGTTAAGTCAAGATCAGATAAACTATCTAAAAGGTCCCATAATGCCTAAAGAAATAGAAATAGTCCTTAAAAGTCTCCCAACCAAAAAAAGCCCAGGACCAGATGGGTTCACTACAGAATTCTATCAGACGTTCAAAGAAGCCCTAATACCAATATTCTTCAATCTATTCCACAAAATAGAAACAGAAGAAACACTACCCAATTCCTTCTATGAGGCCACAATTACACTGATACCAAAACCTCCCAAAGACCCAACAATGAAAGAAAACTTCAGACCAATTTCCCTTATGAATATCGATGCAAAAATACTCAATAAAATTCTCGCAAACCAAATCCAAGAACACATCAAAACAATCATTCATGATGATCAAGTAGGCTTCATCCCAGGGATGCAGGGATGGTTCAATACCCAGAAATCCATCAATGTAATCCACTACATAAACAAACTCAAAGAAAAAAACCACATGGTCATTTCATTAGATGCTGAAAAAGCATTTGACAAAATTCAACATCCCTTCATGATAAAAGTCTTAGAAAGATCAGGAATTCAAGGCCCATATCTAAACATAGTAAAAGCAATATACAGCAAACCAGTACCTAACATCAAACTAAATGGAGAGAAACTTGAAGCAATCCCACTAAAATCAGGGACTAGACAAGGCTGCCCTTTCTCTCCCTATCTATTCAATACAGTAATTGAAGTTCTAGCTAGAGCAATTAGACAACAAAAGGAGGTCAAAGGGATACAAATTGGAAAGAAAGAAATCAAAATATCACTATTTGCAGATGATATGATTGTATACTTAAGTGACCCGAAAAACTCCACCAGAGAACTGCTACAGGCGATAAACAACTTCAGCAAAGTTGCCAGATACAAAATTAACTCAAGCAAATCAGTAGCCTTCCTATACTCAAAGGATAAACAGACTGAGAAAGGAATGAGGGAAATGACACCCTTCACAATAGTCACAAACAATGTAAAGTATCTTGGTGTGACTCTAACCAAGTAAGTGAAAGATCTGTATGACAAGAACTTCAAGTCTCTGAAGAAAGAAATCGAAGAAGACCTCAGAAGGTGGAAAGATCTGCCATGCTCATGGATTGGGAGGATTAATATAGTAAAAATGTCCATCCTGCCAAAAGCAATCTACACATTCAATGCAATCCCCATCTATATTCCAACTCAATTCTTCATAGACTTAGATAGAGCAATTCTCAGATTCATTTGGAACAACAAAAAAACCAGGATAGCCAAAGCTATTCTCAACAACAAAAGAACTTCTGGGAGAATCAGCATCCCTGACCTCAAGCTGTACTACAGAGCAGTAGTGATAAAATCTGCATGGTACTGGTACAGTGACAGGCAGGTAGATCAATTGAATAGAATTAAAGACCTGGAAATGAACACAGACACCTACGGTCACTTGATTTTTGATAAAGGAGCTAAAACCATCCAGTTGAAAAAAGACAGCATTTTCAACAAATGGTGCTGGTTCAACTGGCAGTTTACATGTAGAAGAATGAGAACTGATCCATTCCTATCTCCACGTACAAAGCTTAAGGCCAAGTGGATCAAGGACCTCCACATAAAACCAGATACACTGAATC
Source organism: Uromys caudimaculatus (assembly GCA_028551405.1). Classification (NCBI taxonomy): domain Eukaryota; kingdom Metazoa; phylum Chordata; class Mammalia; order Rodentia; family Muridae; genus Uromys; species Uromys caudimaculatus. The sequence goes on from JAPYYD010007282.1 coordinate 10,054, forward strand.
TAATAGAAGAGAAAGTGGGGAAAACTCTCGAACACCTGGGTACGGGGGAAAAGTTCCTGAACAGAACACCAGGGGCTTATGCTCTAAGATCAAGAATAGACAAATGGGACCTCATGAAATTGCAAAGCTTCTGTAAGGCAAAGGACACTGTCAATAGAACAAAATGGCAACCAACAGATTGGGAAAAGATCTTAACCAATCCTATGTCCGATAGAGGGCTAATATCCAATATATACAAAGAACTCAAGAAGTTAGACTCCAGAAAACCAAATAATCCCATCAAAAAATGGGGAACAGAGTTAAACCGAGAATTCTCAACTGAGGAAATTCGCAGGGCTGAGAAACACCTA
>JAPYYD010007283.1:0-10401 GCA_028551405.1 Uromys caudimaculatus
TTGGAAAGGACTGTGGAAGGACTTTGGAACTTTGGGCTGCTCTGTGGGATGTTGTGTAGGAGCTTGGAAGATAATGTTGAGAACAGTGCAGAAGATGGAGGCCTGGCTTGTGAAATTTCAGAGGGAAGATTGAAGACTCTTATCAGGGCCATTGCTATTTTGACTGTGAAGATTCTGTGGTTTTGGTTAGCTGGGGCTGAAGGATCAGCTGTGATTAACAAGATACCAGCACTACTAAAACAAAACCATTGCATTACTGGGACTATTGATGCTGGTTGGCTGGAGCTGGGAAATCGGCGGTGATTGGGAGGAGACCAGCATCATTGAGATGAAATCTTCTGAGAAGTGTTTTCTGAGAGCACAGAGGCTGCGTTCCAGAGATAGCCAGGGTTGTACCTTGTGCTGTGGCTGGACTTGGTAATGTGTAAGAGTCATCCAGGTGGTACTGGTTTTGAAGGCATGAAGGAGTCGTGAAGAGCAGCTGAGGCCTGGGCACTGCGAGAGGCCGTGGAAGGCCACTGGTGAAGGTGCAGCCTCAGTTGCAATTGATGCCCCAGGCCTGAAGAGGTCATGCAAAGGAGGTGAGGCTTGGCACCATGGTAAAGCCTAGTTGCAGCAGAAGACAGCAGTGCTGCATAAAAGTTTTTTGAATTAATGAATGCTGGCAGAAAACTGAGGGCAATGCTTAGTCTGAGAATGATATGTGAGGGAAAAAATGGGAGGATTTCATGATTGCTGGGTCTTATTATGTTTATTTTAACATAATATATTATTATTATAACATTATGTAAAATGTTAGCCCATAGGCTAGTCTGTTTTGGACACTTTATTCCATTGATGGCACTATTCTGTGAGTGTGTGAAGCCTTTGGAAGGTGGGGTCCGGTCAGAGGTAGAATACTTGTACTTCCTGTTCTGTCTCAGCTTCCTGTTCTGTGGAATTGTGGGCGTGAGGAGTCTCAGCCACAGTCTAACTGCCATGGAGGAGCTGCCTGCCTGTGTGTTTTCTCTGCTATGACTGAGTATATCATACAAAGTCAAGAACCAAAATGAGTCCTTCCTCCCTTACATGGTTTGGGTCTTTCTTCTATCATAGAGACAAGAAAACTAATAGAGACTTCTCGGAGTAGCTCAACTTTTGACAGAGATCAGATAGCTTCTAACAAGGTGAATGAAAAACTAAGTTTAGATAGTATGTCTAATTTGTACTTTATATAGGGGTAACACCCACATTTAAATAGTGAATTTAATTCAGAAAATCTCATAGTGGTGGGAAAACTTTAAGAAGGTAATTCAATAGGGTTAGAGAGAAGACGAGAGGAATGATGGGGGTTGTTGGGGCAGGGTCCAATGTTGGAACCGCCCATTAGTCTCTGTATCTCAGAGGCCAGCAGGCCTCCTTCTACAGATCCAGCATTCCGAGACCTTAGCCGGATTCACCCATTCCAAAGGAACAGTGACACAAAAGATCTGGCAAGAACCTGATGGAATAGTAAAGTCTCCACCAAGCAACTGATGCAGGGGCAAGTGCAGGGGGCTCGGCTTGAGACTGAAGCGGGAGCCCAGCTCTGTAGACTGGGCCAGAGCTGTGGGTTTGGGAAATGATTTTTTTCTTAGAGGGTGAACAAATACCCAGAGGCAACAATTCTTTCAAAATTATTATTATTATTATTATTATTATTATTATTCCTCTACTTCAGAGGAGATGGAAAGGGGGATGGAGAAAATAAGGGCAGAAACTGAGACATTTTCAGCTTCAGAAATTCTGAACCAAGGAGCTCAGCACCGTGCATTTCTTGTCGTTTGGTAATGGCCTTTGGTGCGTTATAAAGCTGTTTTCTCTCTTAAAGTGAGAATAATCATGAAAGAAACAGGTTTAATTTGGGAAAGGTGGTTAATCATGATAAGTGAGACTTTGGTGTCTTGCTACTCTGAAACAATTTGATTATTATAATTAAGTAAGAAATATAGAAGAATAAACTCTCCAAATTGATGTCTTAGGTCAAACTGGTCTATTAAGGGGAAGACAAGATTGTGCCTCTCAGCACCTCCCCCCTGCATAATTGGTAGGGCACAGTGTGCTCTCTCTCTGGCTACGCAGATTTTAATAATCTATTATAGAAATCCCACTTTGATCCTGTAAATATTGTATTTCTTTTAAAAAACAATCTTTCTACTTGTGACAACAAAATTGTTGTCTATGTGTGGATTGAAATATATAACTTAATTCAAGGAACACAGTTTAAGAATTTATAAAATTCAGTGGTAAGGCAAACTGTTGTTATTAGCATAAAATCAGATCAGAGCAGATAAAGTGAGGGGAGAGCAGAGCAGGGGGAGGGGCTTGCCTTGTCAGTCAGAACTCACACAAAGGTGGGACCAGGGAGAGCAGGGCAGGGGGAGGGGCTTGCCTTGTCAGTCAGAGCTCACACAGAGGTGGGACCAGAGAAACTTCTATCAACTAGTCCTGTGTCTTCTGTATGACTTGTGGAATGTACATGCTTGTGTGAGCGCGCACACACACACACACACACACACACACACACACACACACACACACACACACACACACACACATACTCCATACAGACACACAAACCAATAATAGTTAAAAATAAAAAAATAAAATGATATTTATTTTATATAAACTTTTAATACTTTATGTTTGAATTCTAGAGGTATTTTATTGTGGTCCTCACGTATTATGACTAACTATATTTTGTCTTATTTCAGTTTGCGGGTCAAACGATTTAAGGTCAACCAGCCAGCTGATGGATCTGGGCAGCGAATCTAACCCTTGATTTTGTTTAATTTGCTCATTATTGCTTATGCTCTGACTCAGCAAATTAATGTGTGTTCCTTATAGTGCGGTTACGAAATATATGGCTATGTGGTATTGGTCCAAATTAAAATTGGTATTGAATTTGGAAGGAAAAATAAGGTTGGTTTTGGTTTGATGAGAATCAGAAGGTCAGAGTCAGCCTTCAGGAGCTTGTCCATGTTCTGATAGTGAGGATCACACACATAGCAATTAAGCTGTGGTATCAGGAGGCATGGTCTGTCCCAACAGTGGCTGTAAAATAATTCCACGTAACTTAGTGACTTTTAATGTAATGTACAATTATTGAAAACTTTTTCCTTTTTTTAAAAAAAGATTTATTTTATGTATGTGAGTACACTGTCTCTATCTTCAGACTCACCAGAAAAGGGCATTGGATCCCATTACAGAAGGTTGTGAGCCACTCTGGAAGAGCAGCCAGTGCTCTTAACTGCTAAGCCATCTCTCCAGCCCCCAAAGCTTTTTTCCCTAAGGAATATTTTCCTTCTAAATTTTAATTCACATCACTATAGTTTAAGATGAGGGCAAGTAGTTGTGAGGACCCATGGTAGGAATCACATTGCAGTTCTGAAAAACCCAGTAAATTCAGAGATCTTGAGACTCCTATTTATCTGGACAGTATGCTTTTGTAAAAGTTAGCTTAAAATGAGGATTCACATACCCCCTGGAGTATGCATCCCTGTGGTACTGTGGGGCTCTGTTGTGTGACCATGGGAAGCACTTGTCCTCAGTTGGGTCCTGGATCTGCCACTTGAACTAGGTGGGTTAGTTCCTAATAGAGCCAGGATTGCTTCTGATGTTTCCAATTGCAATACAATCACGGAAATGAATGGATTTGGGGATAACTATGACCTGACCCCCAATCACCCTGGGCTTTCTTCTCTAATCTGCAGTTTATAATGGAACGGAGCCAAGAATCCCACATATTACAGAGTGCTCTGAGGGCTAAATAAGATTATTTATGCTTAAAGGCTATTTTAACTGCACACAGTGTTAAGCAAGTTGTTAAATTTGTCTTTTAAAACCATCATGATTATTTTGCCTTTATAGTTTACCCTGTACATTTTACACTGTGAAAACATTGAGAGGAGATGGAAAGCAATGGACACTGTGATAATAGTTCCAAGCTGGAGTGTTCCTAATCTGAATTTAAGTAGCAACAGTGCCTAGCTAAAGTCTTAAAAAATATTAACCTGGTGAGTTTTGAAGCATCAGTCAGCTATTCTGTCTCCAAGAGTAGATGGTATTTATAATTGAATCCACACATGGTGTTTTGGTTGTCAGGTTACGTGGATAAATTAATTTAAGTTTTTACACATTGCAGTAAGTGGTGACTCATTAGATTCACGGTGGCAATTGCTGATACTTTTTTAATTGGAAGAGAAGAAAATAATGAAAATAATGCCTACTTCTTTTTTTTTGTAATTGAAAGACAGATAAATCCCTTCTTAACTTGCTGTTGACAGACTGAAAATGCTTGAGTGTTTCCAATAGCTATGGTAATAGGCAGGAGAAAGTATGTAAAGAGAAAAGTGGGGAGTGTTCAATAAGCCATCTGAAAAGAAGAAACGGAGGCATTATGACTTCTAATACCGACAAGAAGGCATTTAAAATAAATATAACCAGAGAAATGAAAGACCTACATATGAAAGCTAGAGAGTATTGTTGTAAAGACTGAAGACAAATGGAAAGATATCCTATACTCGAGAAGTTGAATACTTAATCTTACTGAAAATTCCAATGACTTTTTTTTCAAAGAAACGCAGAAAACATCCTAAAATATATAGATAGACTAACAGTTTCTACGGCTCCAATGTGGTATCTGTTCCCCATATTCATTTAAGAGAGTGAGATTTTGATAGTAAAACTATGACTTTACTCTGTTATGGACCAGCAAGTACACGTGGTTACTGAAAGCTGGAGATGGGTACTCTTTATTCTTGTGGCTGTGTGTTTGCTTTGGTGGGCAAATTCTCCTAACTGAGGCATAACTGAGAAAAAGTGTACCTAATTAAGGTGAGCAAGAAATAAATCATATGTGTGTATACAGTTAAGTAATTGTCACAGCTATAGTAATGTACCCACCCCCATAGAGTTTCCATTTTTGTACACAGTAAGGTGGTTTATGATCTACTCTCAGTAAGTGTGAAGTAGAGTATTATTAATAATCCTACTGTTCACTAAAGTGCACATAAGAGCCCAGGATACATTCAGACTGCAAGATTAAAACCTGAAGCGTTAGCCACTATGTCCCCACTTCCTGTTAGTGACGACAAATGCCAGGCTATTGATGACTTCTCTGAACTCACTGCTGAGTAGATCCTACACGAGTCTGTAGTGATACTACTTCAATAAGCATCATGTCTTCCAGGTTTGCCACTGTTGTTTAAAATGACTACAGCTTGGTTACACAGGATGTGTGGTCTCCTCCAAACACCACCCTTCCTGTTGAGAACTACTTACCTCAGTCTATTTTAATGTAGAAAAGAAGAGAATGGTTTGATCACAGCCCAGGCTGCATTTCTGGCTCCCATCAGCCCTAAGCACACAGTGTAAATAAGAGAGCTTCGTGCTTATGGTGATCAGGTGCTTCAACAATAGGGTTTTCCTGACCACCCAGTCGACTGCTCTCTCTGTCCTCTCTCTCACAGGTCTTGTTTGTTCTGAGTTTGGAACTCAAGTCTAAACCATATGAAAGTGAAAGTAAAGTTTCTCTTTTCTTAGGCAAACTTGCTAGGCTGAACTTTCTCTAAGCCCATGGAGGAGGGGGTGGAGTTAAGTTCTATGTATTTCTTTCAACAAATATGGTGAGAAAAACTGATTTTCCTGTTTCATCCACTGCACAGAAGGCTGAGAGTGACTAATTTCACTGATCTTTTCGAGAATCTATTTATAGCGAGCCTTCTGGCTAAAGATACCACTTCAGAGAGAGGCTCCCAGATTTAAATCCAGTTTTCTCCCAGGAGGTGTCAGAAAATCTACCTGGCTCTGCAGTGACCAGTAGCTTTGGTCTTGTAGGACCCACATCTCTGCTGTTGTTACTGATGTAGCTATGGTAATAGGCAGGAGAAAGTACATAAAGGGAAAACTTGGGAGTGTTCAATTTCTGGGAAGGCTCTTTGATTTTTCTCTCAAAGATGACATGTTTTAAAAACAGATTTCTAAACATATTCATTAATTCATGTGATTTGTGGTGCCCTGCATTGTGTATAGAATAAGGTCTTATTAGGAGAACTTACCAAGAGAGTCTAAAATTTGGTATGCATGAATTATTATTCTTTGATAAAATTTTGAGAAAGGTGTTGTTTACAAGACATGCTTTGTAAACCAAACTCTAGTGCATTCTTAACGTGTGTTTACTATTTATCTAACTTTAGATTCCCCTAGAAGCATAAAAGCACCCACTGCTACAGCTGAGCGGGTTTTCCAGAAGCTGCGAAATAAACACGAGTTCACAGTTTTGGTGACCCTGAAACAGACCCACTTAAACTCTGGAGTTATTCTCTCCATCCACCACTTGGATCACAGGTAGGTGGAGCTTGTAATGTTTCCGGTGCTTTCTCTGTGGTGTGTTTGCATTACTGTACAAAAGAGAAGTGAACACAAGCCCTGCTATGAGGGATCTGAGGGGGACTTTAAAGCACAGAGTTTTATATATTATGCAGAACTGCAGGCAGAGTTCTGCATAAAAGCACAGGAGCCTATTGCATCTCAGCATTGCCGCGAGCACACAAAGGTCCACTTCTAAGATGCATTTGTCAATTCCTAAATCCCACAAGGGCTATTCTCCTCAATGCCAAAGACAAACATAAGTCTTAATTTCTGGTCATTACCCACAAAGGCCCAGTGCCCTTTTCCTTTTTGGGATGATGACTGTAGAATCAAGAAGTTAATAGTCTTATACTTTTAATTATATAGAGAGAATTTACGCAATAAGCCACCGCACTTACAGATGTGTTTATGAGTGGGAACTGAAATGCTTATGAGCATTTCTACTTTCTTTCACATGTGGAAGGCTCACTAGGACAGCTGACTGAAGAGGCCGAGAGAGGAGCTTCACCCATACGCTGGAAATGTGTCGCTATAGATGCACACATACTGAATAATATCCAAATACTAATAATAGCTTACCATAACACGCTATTATTAATCGTGCTTTTAATTAATAACAACTAATTGTTCTTATTAGTTAATTTTTCATAACAACCTGAAAACAATAATTTTGACAGTGGAAGTGTCTACAGGTTCATATTTGGATGCCTAGTCATATTATGTATTATTTATGAATCGGGCAAGTCACATGGCTATCTGTGTCTACAACTGCTTATCTGTGAGGTGGGATAATGATGACAGCTCCTTCTCAGGTGGTTGTGAAAGTAAAGTTTATAAACCCATAGTACTTTAGATACATAAATAGTGTTAATGATCTCGTTCAGATTTTGGAAGAAAAAAAAATGTATTTGGTTCTTCTTATTGGAGATTAGGCAGCCTGAAACTTTTCAGATCTTTTCTAGATACTGATGGCCAAACTTAATCAAATTCATGAGAACAAAATGCATCAAAGACTTAGAGAAGAAGGTTCTTAGGTACACTTGTTCTTAGGACTTGGGGGCTCCCTGCATTCCATCCTTAGTACCAAAGGATAATTTCACTGGGCTTACTTTCATCTGGGGACTGGCCTGTGCCAGAGGGGAAGGTGCCATTCAAATGCCCAGCTGGGAACTACTTGAAACACTGACTGAATGAGGAAAGGGTGGAAAGCCCCATCTCCACACAATTGCTAGAGCTTTCCCCTTGCCTCAGGCCTCTCTGTAGGTGCTCAGGATGAGGTTTGGCCTGGGCTTATGGCACTGGGCCTCTGCCCATGTCATCTGGGCTTTAGGGAAACATGAGTGACACAGAATAAAGGAAGTTTCCAGAGAAGAATTGACTGGTCTATGGGTAGTCATGCTGGAATCTTTCTCCTTGATGAACTTGAAGAGTTTTGCTTTCTGTGTGAAGATCTGGAACTTGCCCAGCCTTCTTCCAGGTGCCATCACTTCCTTCTGTGTGGTGGCCACCTTCAGCTTCCTTCCTGGCTCCTCTGCCCTGTGGTAGCCAGGTCTGACTGCATTCTCCGCTCGTCATGTTCTTATGTTGAGTTCTGCATGATCACTGGGGTCCCTGTATTAATTCTGTAAGTTGTTTGCTTATTCATTTTATGTTTGTGTATAATATCAGCAAATTTTACTAAAATAAATACCACATTTGTGATACATAATATCTTTTCATTATGTAAAATATAATTTATTTTCAAGGCATTAATTCTCAGTGAGATGACAACCATGAAAGAATTGCCATCAGCCAGAGTGTGCTCCCTGAGTTCATTCACCATCAGTTTTTATTTGAGGTTAAGAGTATAGCCCTGGGGATACCCTGCATGTCTCATGGCTCGTTCTGCCACCCACTGCCCCTCTTTGCACATTATGGTCCTCACCTGTGAAAAATGTTAGTGCACACATCCATGGAATCCATAGTTGTACAAGGTCAACATGCTCAGTCTCGTCATGTTGATGAGACAAGCACGCACCAGAAGGGCTGTTAACTTCAGAACACCTTGTGGGGAGAGCCTTGCGCCCAGGCTGCACCACTTTGAAGTGTACTGTCCCTGGGGAGCCATTAGATCTCTCTTCTGCCTGCTACTCTTCTACAATATCACCTAACCTGCTAGTGATAGCGTCAGGATCAAAACCCACTTCACCTGAGTGTTTAGTCTGGGTTTCTAATCATCTCACAGTGACATCCCCTAAACTTCTCCTTGATGGACTTTGCACTACGCAGCCATTTATCATCCTGTTACTATCGATGGTTATTTTTATTCTTTTAGTGACCATGTGTATGTGATATATAATGTATACTTCCATGTATTTGGACATCCATCCCCATGACCCATGTGCATGTACAGAGCGATGCCAGAGGAAGATGCCAGGTGTCCTACTACATCACTCTTTGCCTTATTCTCTTGAGACACTGTTCCTCACTAAACCCAGAACTCACCATTTTTTGCTAAGGTGGCTGGCTAGCGAGCCACAGTGCTTCTATTGATTTCCTCCCCAATTCCCAGGTCACAGGCTTATGCCTGGCCCCGCCTGGTTCGTTACATGGGTGCTGGGCATCCACATTCAGTTCTCACGGTTGCACAGCAAGCATTCTTGCCTGCCAAGACATCTCCTGCTCCCGTCCTTCTAACTCTCACCCATGTGTTTAGCTTTATCATTTTCTAGACATGTATTTAGCTATTTCCTACTTCCAAACACAAGTAAAAAATAACCATAAGGTAGTTTGTGGGTGTATCCACCAGAACAGATAACAATGTGACCACACAGATGGGCAGAAGAAGCTCAGCTCAATGGTCAAGAGTACACTGCCACAGTTAATGCACAACCACAGACATTTTTCTGATGACCTTTAAATAGATATCTATACCGATGGCCCCAGCAGATAAGGTAGGGAGTTTTGTGGCATGTGGTGGCTTCTTGCCACAGTAGACTCCAGAAAAATCAAACTACAACATTGCCAATTATGTATGTCAGAGGGTGTAGGTCTTCGGATCAATTTTGGAACCCCAGGTGCTTGTAATATGTGGGAGAGTTATGTGCAACTGAGATCTTCTGTTGACTATGCCAAGAGCGTGTGCTGGGTGCCACATTGTTTTTCCATGTAATTGGTCTTCTTTCTGTAAGTATGCCACTTCTAACTAGCAATGACTGGTGCAGATCCTATTCTCCCTTTCTGGTTCATTGTAACAGGACTCGTCTATCACCTGCAGGAGGCTCGTGGCGATGATTGGGCATGGAGATGTGTGAGTTTGGGTCATATCCTCTGAGCACACATTCTTGAATCCCAGTTAGAAAGCTAACAGGCAAGAATCTGTGAGCATAGACTACTAAGGGTAAAGTGTGTAGACGGAAACAGACGCTAGTCCACAAGATAATCTGAAGGGGTGCTGGGAACTGCCTCTGTCCTGATGGTGCTCCCCTTCCTCTGTGCTAATTGCAGTGAGCTGTTGCTATCAGCCACTGGGAAGTAAGGAAACGGTGGGAAGTGATGGAGGGGTGGAGATCCTTGCTCAGCTCTGAGAGACACAGATTGCAAGGAGAGCATGTGACTGCACAGAGGCTGAGTGTGTGTGCACAGAGGCTGAGTGTGTGACTGCACAGAGGCTGAGTGTGTGACTGCACAGAGGCTGAGTGTGTGTGCACAGAGGCTGAGTGTGTGACTGCACAGAGGCTGAGTGTGTGTGTGACTGCACAGAGGCTGAGTGTGTGCACAGAGGCTGAGTGTGTGACTGCACAGAGGTTGAGTGTGTGCACAGAGGCTGAGTGTGTGACTGCACAGAGGCTGAGTGTCTGACTGCACAGAGCCTGAGTGTGTGCCTGCACAGAGGCTGAGTGTGTGCACAGAGGCTGAGTGTGTGCACAGAGGCTGAGTGTGTGACTGCACAGAGGCTGAGTGTGTGACTACACAGAGGCTGAGTGTGTGCCTGCACAGAGGCTGAGTGTGTGCACAGAGGCTGAGTGTGTG